>JAAAQI020139903.1:0-12203 GCA_011800005.2 Stichodactyla mertensii
GCTCGGAAATCCATACTGCGCCTCAGCTTTCAAGGGAATGTCTCGGGGGTATGGTTAGTGTGTTCACAGTATTTTTGGAATAAATTACCGTGGCAGACCCGGGTTCGAATCCCGTAAGGGTCGCATTTCAATTTTTTCCTATGCTCACCAATTTTCTTGGTGTTGTTTTCCACTTTTTTTTTAATCCAAGAAGAATTTTAAGGAAATGTAAAATTACATTTCTCAGCCAAGATACAACCTAAGTTATAAATTTATGTTCCTCTATAGACACCACTTCATCCCCTCCCCTCCTCCCTCATTCTAAACTAACAACTCGATCCTCTTAGCAATTTAAAGCTGCGCACCAGAGTTAAACGTTTAGCGTAGCCTGCTCGTTTAACAAACAGTTTGTTCGGATGTAACACAGGCTATCTGTGCGCGGTCTACCTGTGAACATACAGTGGCCATGTTCTGTCGCGATATCAAACTTCAAAGTTCCTCCCACCAACTAAACTCGTATGTTATTCGACAAATATAATTTGATATGAGGAAATATAGTGACAGCTAATTGACAGGTAAAGCAAATATTATGGGCTGGCAAACTGAATGCAGTAACATTTCGGCCAAATAAAAAGTCTTTCAAGAAAACGGAGTTGCCAGAACTGAAATGCCTCGCTCACATGCTTACCCACAACCAACAACGTTTTTCATTAACCCCGAAACTGTTGCGTTCATCACTCTGAGCTGTGACCTTCTAAGGATTCAATTTTGGAGCAAGAAACACGAAACTAGCTTATCCGCCGAACTTCTCTGCCGGTCTTATTCCAGTTGACTATGTAATTAAAAAACTACAAATCTATGTTGATAGCGTTTAATAAAACTGGCTCTTGCTTTTTAAGAGCAAACAAATGGATTGTCACTGGAAATCAAAGCCGTCTTCTCGAGTCCACGGTAAAATTTCGAATTTCCAGCTTCATAAGAATGAAAAATCTGCGACGAAATATTTGAAAATAAAATGGAATTAGTTAAAGATTAGACCGGTGCGATTCCTACTGTACAGGAATAGCACCGACTTGTGATGGGAAGACCGTTGCGATTCCTATCAATACCACTGTACAGGAATTGCACCGACCTGTGATGGGAAGACCGGTGCGATTCCTATAAATACGACTGAACAGGAATTGCACCGACTTGTGATGGGAAGACCGGTGCGTTTCGCCTTCAATACAAAAGCAACTCTTTGATTTTTGAAGTGAGTTATGTGTCTGCATCCAAGAACCCTTTCCTTGCCGCTTCTTTCCAGTCATAAACAGCAATGTTTCGTAGTTTAATCTTCGTCTCTTGGGTTAGAAGTTTCGTAATTTTCATCTCTACACCTGTGAGGATTAATCCATAAATCTCTTTAGGAAAAGGATGAATTCGCTTATGTCCTATGGAAGTACCTTTCTCTCGGACAATCTTGCTCTTAGTGTAGTATTTGATCTTATACTCTTGTACTAATTGACCGTATTCTCTGATGTCTTCCATAAGAACAATCGAGCCGTTGACAACACGTAAAGGACTCGGAAGGTCCAGTTTGAAGCTCTTTCCTGTCTTTAGTACAGGCTTTGAAATATTGATTACCGGGAATTTGTACAGGAGGTGGATTCCTTGGCCAAATTTCCGGTACACCTTGAGGTCTATATCGGGTACCAAGCCTCGGGTATCGGGGTTAAGATTAAGGATCAGGGTACATCCCCTGCCAACACTAGTCAGATATTCTTGGATTAACCTGGAAATTGAGATCAAAGTACATTTATTTTAACTTAACCGAGTGAGTTTTGAATGAATGGAAAACAATACAGTAAATTCGTAGTCTTACTAGCCGAACTGTAGTTACTCGTAACCGTAACTACGCGTTGTCATTGCACAAACATTTCTTCACTTAAGATTTGCCGTTCGCAGAGCCTGCGCTATTCGTTGATGGCGCTGACCACGAGGCAGACAGGCATATTGAGAGATTTCTTGAACTGAGGTTCTCAGAGCCTGCGCTCTCCATGGTTAACGCTGACCACGAGGCACGTGGGCTCCCTAAGGGATTTCTTCAAATAATTCCTATCACCAGAGCCTGCGCACTTCGTAGATGGTGCTGACCACGAGGCACGCAGGTTCTAAGGACTAAATTAAGTTTCTTTGGGTTACCTTCGTGGAGTCTTGACCTTGTGCTCCGTATTTTCGTGCCAGAACCAGTAATGTTCGCGTATCACAGTATCACAACTAGCAGGACAAAACACTTCCCCTCTAGGGTTCCCACGGGTTACATCACCTACAGTATACAAAGATACTACACCTTACTGGAAACGAAGTCATTTCAATGAAATCCTTAGAACAAAGCGTAAAAAACTCACATTTTCCTGTGGGGACGGTGTACCAGTTAGGCAAAGGCGCTACCGCGTTTTCATTACCGACCCACCGAAGCCCTTGATTCCCCGCGAACGACTTGCACTCGTCACAGATAGAATCCTTGGCCAATGACCGCATCAGTAGACCAATAGATGGATTAACGTTGGGGTCAGTTCCAGCGTCGAACCAGAAGTAAAAAGGATTACGATACTTGGATTTTTTACCCAACAGCTCAACCAACTGCCGAAGGACGATTCTATTGTACTTTTCTTGCTTTTTCGAGGAATTCGTTCTATAATGTTCCACGTTCATAAACCAGTTTTTGTTCACGCTGTAAAAGAATCCATGTTCGACGTTGGCTTCTTTACAGGATCTGATAAAATCGCTGGCAATATCCCCTTTGCCGTCGCGCCATTTTGTATTTTTGACAGAGTAGTTGTAAGTTTTACTTGGCCATAACAGGAAGCCACTGAAGTGGTCTAACGTCAGCACTATGTATTTGGCGTCAAAACTTTTAGCCGCGTTTACCCATTGGTCGGTTGAAAGGTCACGTGGGTTGAATGTGTCTGGGGGTACCACGTGACCTATAAAATATTTTCAGTGTGATTTAAAAATAGAAATAGTGATTCCCATGTAAATAAAAGTCGAATTCCTTCGTGTGAAGGTTTAGTCGCCATGTTGGATCTAAGATCAAAGTTGTCATCCAACATGGCTGCCATGTCATTTTATAAGCAGAAGTCATATGAAATACTTATTTTTTATTTTCTTAAATCATTGCTACTATGTCTTTTGTTTATATAGTAGTTTTTCCAAGTGGAAAATCTTCCTATGTAAGGAAATCTGGAATCTGGTATTCATGGGAATTTGGATTTTGGAATCGGAAATCCAGTACTTGGAATCTGGAATCCAGCAACAACCTGGGGTGCTTTCCATTTACCTGTAAAAACCGGAACTTCTGGTTGGAAAAACAAATGGTATGTGTCATTCCGATTGGAAAGTTCCGGAAAACTCGGTCTTTCAATCGGGGTAACCCCCTTTTCCCGCTCTTTTCGGTTCTTCCAGTAGACGCGTGTACCGTATGTTTTCCCACTCTTTTTGGTTGGAAGACGCGTACTATTTGTCGTTGCTTTTTAGGAAACGAGTTTCCAACCGGATGGAATGGTTTTAATGGAAGGCACCCCGGATTCCTTTACATGGAGCGACAAGAATTCGAAAATTGCGTTGGTTGTTACATCTCTTCTCGCATTCTGATTGGTTCAGATCGCGGAAGCCATTTGACAACGCTCGCACAAAATTAGCTCAAATGAATCATCTAAATAAATAGAATCTTGAAAGATCAAGAATTCTTGATTAACCAATGATTTCAATCAGAGCTCCTTTAAGCCTGGTTCTCACTAGCCACCCAAGCATAAGCGCAAGCAGCATACGCAGACTCAGTATTGCATTTATCACCGAGGTGTGAGAAAAGACAAGCACCGCTAATGAGCAGTACCCTACTGAGTCTGCGTATGTTGCTTGAGCTTATGCTTGCGTCGCCAGTGTGAACCAGGCTTTAGCTGAAAGTTCTAAAACCTTACCCCTTTTCATAGATTTGTCAAACGTCTGCATATTGAAGTGAATCGAAGCACCGACCTCGAAGTCCAACCATCTTGCTTGGGTAGTGCTGGGCTTGGCAGCCTTGAACAACGACATGACGTTGGATCTGCCTGAGTCAAACGTCTCTGTCTGTACATGCGTGAAGCCTAACCGCAAGAGGCACAAAAGTACCACACCATTCAGAATATTTCCAAGCATTGTTTGCGAAATCTAAATTCGCTACTCACGTTGACAGTTCTTGAGCTAAGTACTCTTGAACAAGAAACTAGCTTCAAATGTTTCCAAGGCCAACCGCTACGATAGGTCTGAGGATGCTCGCATCTGGGAGTATATCGACCGCAGAATCAGTAACTTCCGAGTAGCTTCCGATGTCAGTCGACGAGCCTTCGTTTCGGCCGCTTTCGGGGTATTATCTGAGATTGCCGATAAAGTTTGGCCAAGAGCTTCCCAGTGATCCCTCAATTCCAACTGCAACACAAACTTTTATTCCGTAGTTCTCACGTTTTGGAGAGGTTAATTGTAATAACATGGGATTTGGAGTAAGATACGTTCGTAATACCTGAGAAAATGATCAAGTTATTGAATCATGTTGTTAGACAGATATGTTCAGTGTTACTAGTAATCTTGTTGCTATGGCAAATAAAAATTGCAGAAATGACTTCTTAAAAGCTGAGTGAAATATGAACAAGCCACATCCTTTGCAAGCCGCTACGTAGCGCGCAAAAATAATTGCATGACAGTTGTTACTGTTACTAGAAGGATTGCGTTACCTGTTCGCAAGATGGTTCCCTAGTTTCAGTTTCAAAGTAACCCAAGAAAAAGCCCGATAGAACCGTGTTATGAATTAAGGTTCTTCTATTTGATATTCATGAATTCTTTGAAATTTCTTGAGCACACCAATTTTTCGCATAGAACTATGAGCACAATACCGGAAAATTAGGTAATTAATAATGGACTTACTCAGACACACAGTTAATTAAAATCTGAAATTTCTGACTGTGAAAGAAACTTCGGTACAACTTCTTAAATGTTTGTCAGTTGAACTCTTGGTTACTGAGGAATATTTTTGTTCTGCTTGTACAAATATCGTAGTGACAAAGATGAATTTTCACTCTTTGGAAATAGTCGTCATCAGAATCTTGTGGCTTTGTTGCACTGGGGTCAAACGCGATACGCCCGCAACAGGTCACGCAGGTTTTTACAGGTTACGGGACAGGTATCCCACCAACTCTGGTGCGCAGCTTTAAACGGTTAAAAGGATCAATTTGTTATTTCAGAATGAAGAGGGAGGGGAGCCGGGATGAAGTGGTGTTTATCAAGGAACATAAATTTATAAGTTACTAAGAAATTTAGTTGGTTTTTATCTTGGCTGAGAACGTAATTTTAGCTTTGCTCAAAAATCCTTCGTGGGTTAAAAAAAGTGAAAATAACACCAAGAAAATTGGTGAGCATAGCGAAGAAGAAAAAGAAAAAATGTGACCCTTTCGGGATTCGAACCCGGGTCTGCCACGGTAATTTATTCCAAAAATCGGTGAACACACTAACCATACCCCCGAGACATTCCCTTGAAAGCTGAGGCGCAGTATGGATGTCCGAGCTTGACCGGCGATTAAGTTTTCTAATTTTCCATTAGGTCGAGCGAGTCAGACCAACCGCCTAACTTTGAAAGCCCCAAACTAGCGTTTTTTAAGCTTTTTGGCGGAAAAAACACTTCAAAATAAGTCATAAACTATTAATCTTTATTTGGAGCTAATTTTTTTTTCAAGACTGGCTACTACGGACCGATTTTAGGAGCAATATTTGAACTACATCGAGTAACGGCTATATCTGTGCCACAGGAATCCCAAACCCTATAAACTCCAAACCACTAATACATAGGGTGGTAAGCCTGTGATTAAACTGACTGATTTAGACGAATAAAGAAAAGCTTAGAAAAGCCACAGACAACTTTCTACTGTTTTCCGCAGGCTACTACGAATTCTCACACATATTCTGTTCTCATGAGCAACGGTCATACGGGTCGAAATATCATTGCTTTGAAGCAATATAGGCTTGTTACAACACCTTTTTATAAAAAGGTTGTTTGTCACTGACGTAGATTCGTCCAGAACGATAATTCAAATGACAATAACTGTGCTCGCTTTCAAATTACCTTAACGTAAGTTTGGATAGAAGCGTTTACGTACATCATTGCCTTGAATAAATCATGTTCCACACCTCCCACATGGCCCAGCGATTTAGCAAAGATGGCATGGTCACCACAAACATGCACACATCACGGGGTTTGTCCCTGATCATAGCAAGGGGTTAATCATACATGGTCTAGGGACCGATTAACCTCTCCCTTCTGGCCTTAAGTCCTTACTTCTGGCCGAGCTCCCTGGTCATACAGACCTGGGATAGCGGAGTTGGGGCCGAAATCTCCAGCTGAACCGTAAAGCCATACGACGCTTCAGCAATCGAGTCTGGAAGTATGGTCCCGAAGTTGTTATCATAAAACAAAATAAAAATACCTAATCGTGATGAAGATTGGGCGTCAATGTGAGTCTTAACTTGAACAAATTGTAGGAACTTGATCAGAGAAAAATCTCGAGGCAGAACGACTTCATTCTTTGACGATTGCCGCACTTACCTCTAAGAGAACTGAATGAAGCTTTCTTTCCTTAGAGTGGAGACTCGATCGTGAAAACTCTACCAGTTGGGGACTTTACAAACTGTTCTATCATTGCCCCTACAAGGCTGCATGCAGTTTATAATCATGGGTGTCAGGTGACAAAATATTTACCCCCCAAACCTGATCAGGCTGCCATACTGGGTGATATTTCCTATTACCTCTTGGGATTAGCTCAACACGTCCCCTAACATCATACAGGTAAGAGAAGAGAAGGGAGACAACGCCATTTTTTAAAAAAGGTAAAGTATCTTTATTTAACGTCGGTAGTTCCTTCAACTATGAGGCTGGTATTAATGGAAGCCGACGGTATGCACTTTAACCCCTCTCTTCATCAATGCTCCGTCGTTTAAGGGTATTTAAAGCTAAAGCTACACATATTAGAGAGAAGTCGAAACAAGTGTGAGGTCACCGCAAGGATCGAACTACGGACCTCTCGCTTAGCGGGCAGCGCACTAACCAGCTACGCCACACTTGCTCCTTTAAAAACGTTCATTTGTTTTAGCGTTACACTGTGCAATTTTCTCAGCAACGTCTCGCAATGCTTGAAAATGTAGCGTTGCAGTTTGCAGAAATGAGGTATTACTGCAACGCGATTTCAGCAACTTGCAACGATTTTTCGCCAGGTAGGCTGGGGAGAACTCGTAATGGAGCGAGATCGGATAATTATGAAAACATGCGCATACCTTGAAAAATACGCGTTAAAATTGCGAGAAAAGTTGCTGGAGCGGTGATACGCTATGTAACGGCGTTGCACGTTGCTGCAATCCGTTGCGAAAAGTGGAACTGGGTTCTTTTTCGTGCAACGCTGCGCGCAACAAAAACATTACGAGACAACTCCTGTTGCACTGTGCAATTCTCCAGCAACTTGTCGCGCAACGGCGTTGCGAGACATGTTGCTGAGAAAATTGCGGTGTAACGGACCTTGATGTCCACTTGCTACTAATTCAAAAAATCCCTAACACAATAAACAACACTTGAAATTAACGATCAATTTCCTTAACCTTTAATCATCATTTGCATATTTTATAACTTTGTCTATATTTCTTAATTATAATAAAAAATGTGATGTCATTTTAATGCAATCAAATGATCAAGCCACACACGAGGTGCAGGTATGTGTAACCGAGTAAAACAAGAACTCGATAACAGACTATAAACATTTTGACCCGTTACGAGCATCATGTGATAATCTTTCTTTATATAAAAAAAATCAACTGCTTGGTACTAGTATTTCTCCGTTCAGAAACCCGCGACGACCTGAACACTAGATTATATTTCTATTGGATTAGAGCGACGTTTTTATGCGCACGAGTCGGAAATGCATTCCCATGTGACTCTCAAATGGCTTCCGAAATCGAGAACTGTGATTGGAAGGTTTGCGCTTTGGTGGTTTTTGATTCGTTTAGATTGGAAGCCATTTGAGTGTCACGGATATTACGCATCGTTGTTCCTTCCTCAATGATTTGTTAGTTCGGAACGGAAAAGAAACTAACTTGTTACCAATAATGTAACAAGAAAATATAAGCATAATATATTATTATGAAAGGTGAATATATGCGATTCCCGATGGGGAAAAAAGGGGGGAGGGGGGGGGGGGGGAAGAGAGCTAGAGGTGCGGTAATGCGGGCAACAAAAACGTGCAGCAACTTGTCATTCAAGTTGTACGTTGCGAGTTGCAGAGAACAGAGAAAAGAGCAAATTCCCCATGACTGCGAACTGTGAAAAAGTCGCGGCACAAACACCGCACCAACACGGTCAAGGCACGGCAAGGCACTTTAAAATTCTAGAAAACATCACGGTCGCGGCAAGGCACGCTTACGGCACCAGCTGAGCGAACAACTAGCTGCGCAAAGCATTGTTGGACAAAACCTCCGGCCCTCACTCTGCTTTCAAAATCATTTCTCGCGTGGTTTTTGGATAACACAGAGATAAAATTTCACTCTGTCTAATACTTTTGGACTTTTCTAGGCCTCAAAATACATCGGATTAAATTTTCAATTGTTTTCAGGTTGAAAATCGTGCTTGAACATAGGGCCGGCCATGAAAAATCCCAACGGACTGTGATTGGTTAGAGAATTTTTTCCCGCTCAGCTGGCACTGACCGTGCCGCGAGCTTTTCACAGTCATACGAAATGTGCTCTATATTGCTCGTATTACCACTCCACGCGCAACAAATTTTCTTTTTTCTTTACTCTTCGCAACAAAGAAAATTAATAGTGCGACATTTTTCGGACTAAGGATTACTACCGGGTTCAAAACTGAAAATTTTCATGAACTTTTCTCTTCGCAATTTATAGGGTTTTTCCATAAGAATTGATTCTAAAGAAAAGAAGTAAAATTTTAGCAATATTTAGTAGCGACTAAAACCGAAAATGCGTCGCAACTTTAAAAGGGAATTTGTGACGTCACAAAAAGCGACTTTCTGGCTTCACATTCAGAAATTTCTTAATTTTTCATTTTCCTCATCATCGTTTTTTCCCGCGTGACTTGAGTTTTCTATTCGTACACTTAATAGTTACATCTTTAACAGTTTCCTAGCTTTATTTCAACGTGGTTCACTTTTTGTATATCTAATTGCTAACACTGATGGAGATCCAATTTTACGATATATTTGGATGAGCCAGTAACCGGAAATACGTCATAGGCTTTGAATGAGCGGGAACTCGTTACTGCATGCAGCGCTGTACATAAAGCCTGGTTCACACTGGCGACGCAAGCATAAGCTCAAGCAACGTACGCAGACTCAGTAGGGTACTGCTCATTAGCGTTGCTTGTCTTTTCTCACACCTTGGTGATAAATGCAGTACTGAGTCTGCGTATGGTGCTTGCGCTTATACTTATGTCGCTAGTGAGAACCAGGCTTAACAGTATCAAATTAGAGTTTGCATGAGTGAGCAATACTCGGTGCCGCATTGGAACAGCGAGACGGCAACTACTGTAGCATGTTTTCGCATAAATGTAAAAAAAAAAGCTACGGTACGCGGTATGGTCACGGTACAAAAATGACATGCTATGGGCTAATCACAGCGCGCGAGATTACTGCTCGTCCAATGAAAATGCTTGGCAACGTCACGGTCACGTCAACATCATGGTCACGCCACCGTCGCGGTCACGGCATCATCATGGTCACGACACTAGCTACCTTAAAATTTGACGACGGGGCGATCTAGGACGGCTACCGAAGTGAAATTCTAGAATTTAATATGTGCTGTGATTCAGGTCATTCAACTAGCTTCCCAAATAAACTGTTCTGGTGAAGCACTGACTTGCTTACAATGTCATACAGGAAGAACTGGTTGAAATACACGAGCTAAGCACATGCTGTCACGACACCATCACGGCACAATGAAAGCCATTCTACTGTCAACAACCATCATCCTATGTTTACGGATGAAAACAGTTCCCGCTCATTCAAAAGCATTTTATGAACAAAGAAACGAAAAGCTTGTGCCGAAATGATAATCCTTTAGAAGTGTAATTGTTATTTAGGTACTATTTCTCTGATTGGGATCCCTGTGTGGCGCGCAAAGCTTGTCCTGTATTAATAGATTATTAATAGTTATAGATTTCTACTTTGATTTGAAAGGTTTCAGGCGCTCCAGCTTGTGTTCCAAGGCTATTCGTTGCTCCATCGCCTGAAACGATCAAGAAAAAAATTAGATGACTAATTTCTTTTCGGGTTTGAGAAATCAAAATTAGAGCATTTCCTAAGGGACTCTTCATAAAATTAGCAGGGGAGGGGAGGGGAGGGGATAGAGATTTCAAATTTAGAGCTGCAAACGACGTGACTCTTCTCAGAAGCGGAAATAAAATATCATGACCCTCCGTGTGGGTTTGGACTAAATTTTCATGCCATCCTTTTTTAAGCATTTAATACTTAATCTGATCCTGACTTGGCATAATTGTATGTGACTCTCCCTCTTCCTTTTGTCTATTTCTAGATGACTCACTCTTTTGAAAAGGCATAAAAAATGATGACCCTCCCTCTTTCTACACCTCCCCTCCCCCTGCTAATCTATGACAAGTCCCTAATGAGAAACAAGAAAATAATGGGAAAGATTCAAGCAGTATTAGTACGGGTGCGTGAAAGTACGCATCTTCTTAGAGCGGAAACGATACGGCAATTATGTAGCCATGCTGGAGCTGTGCCGTATATCTTAGTTGTAACTACGCGTTGTGATTTGATGATTCACAAGAAAACAACGAGAAGCCATTTCAGTGTTACTGCATACCATACTGTGTGTACGTGCTGTAAGTCAGTACCGTACGTTTCCCACTCATACGATAACCATTCTTATGAGAAGCCATTTCAGTGTTACTGTATACCGTACCGTGTACGTGCTGCAAGTCAGTACCGTACGTTTCCCACTCATACGATAACCATTCTTATGGGAAGCCATTTCAGTGTTACTGCATACCGTACCGTGTACGTGCTGCAAGTCAGTACCCTACGTTTCCCACTCATACGATAACCATTCTTATGGGAAGCCATTTCAGTATTACTGCATACCGTTCTGTGTGTGTTTCCCACTTGTGCGAAAGCCGCTAACATAATTACTATATAGGATTTAAGTTAGTGTACTTGCGTGGTTCTTACCTCTTTGTGCTCTTGTTGTAGCTCGCTATTTAGTCTTGATAATAACAGGTTCTTATCTTTTAAATCGCGTATACTATTTTGTAACACTCCTTTTTTGGTTAGCGGTCTGGATCACAAAAGATTCAGATGATCAGTTTATATGCGTGTTCAGTCAGTTTGTCAGGCGCTAAATAGTTTTTCATGTGCACAATGAGCTGGTTTGAGCGCACAAGTAATCTGTTCGTGCACGTTGTCTTCGCACACGACGTGTTTGTTGACGCGCACAACCAATCAGTGGACGCGTTAATCACTTTTGATGACGCGCACAGTCGCTCTCTTGACGTCCACAATCACTTTCTTCACGTGCACAATCATTTTACTCACGTGTAAAATCACTTTGATGACGTGCACAATTACTTTGATGACGTGTACAATCACTTTGTTCACGTACACAATCATTTTGATCACGCGCACAATCACTTTCCTGACGCGTTCACGTGCACAATATATAATACGTTCACGTATAAAATCACTTTGTTCACGTATTAAATCATTTTGTTCATGTGCACCACTTTGATGATGCCTTCACGTGCACAATCACTTTGCTCACGTGCACAATCACTTTGATGACGTGCACAATCACTTTGATGACGTGCACAATCACTTTGTTCACCGCACGTACAATCATTTTGTGCTTACTTGACGATAACTTTTGGCGGTTCTGTTTTTAGTTTTCTCTCTTCAGAGCCTTCTTTCTTCGACGTTCTGTCGTGAAGTTTTAATAACTTTACTGGAGGAGAACCTGGCGGCTTCTGAAACGTAACGTAATTACGGTCATTTAACAAACTACGAAGCAACACAGTTCGTAGCGTTGAGCCAGTGGATAATAACGGTCGTATTTTACGGATGTGACTTGCGTGAGAAGAGAGAAGAGAAGAGAAAAGAGAAGAGAAAAGAGAAGAGAAAAGAGAAGAGAAAAGAGAAGAGAAAAGAGAA
>JAAAQI020139914.1:0-12201 GCA_011800005.2 Stichodactyla mertensii
TATCTTAGTTGTTTTTTCTTATCTGGCAACTTTTCTCGTTCTTTTTTTCTCCTTCTCCCCCCCCCCCCCCCTTTTTTCCATTCCTGGATTTCTCTCCCCCTCCCCCCCCCCCCCCCCCCCACCCCCCACCCGAATGCACTGAATGCGCATTGGAAAGGGGCTGTTCTTAACCTTACTCGTAGGTTTGATTTTAACAGCAACAAAAGCACAATATAGACTCAAAACTTGCGCGAAACTTCAGGATTCCTGCCGCAAAAATTTCATGATTCCACTTTGGATTTCCGTACGTAGTGCTGCTGTTTGCATCGCTAGTGAGTTAGGGCAAACGGACTAAAATATCAATACATTGTTGTGTATGTAGTAATTGATATAAAATCAAAAGACCATACTGTACACAAGGGCTATGAGTATAGGCCGCATTAACGACCGGTCGCGATTTTTAGTAAACACATTAGCCATGTTAGCAGTGCCATTTATATGTCATTCTGACCCACAAGGGGGCCGAGCATTTTCATTAGCAAAAGTATCCTTCCTCAGGCCCAAAGCACAAGGTAAAATTGATTTAGAGTCATAAGTATGAGTGCAAGAAAAAATTGTTTTCCTCGGTGTTACTTTGATTCTTCCTCAAGATAGATTTCTTGAAAAGAATTTTATATCTTGTTTGATGTTTCCTTTACATTAACAATATTTACATACTTAATCGAAGATCAGTCATATCTTTGTGACAAGCTTTAAACCATGTTTTCCACTAACGACAAAAGCATTTTTTCGTTGTCTTTTCTTATGCTTACGTGTAACAGGGACGCTGATTCATGACGAGCGAGAGAAGGAATCCTCCCTAATACATTCTTTTTTTGAAACTGGGTTTATTTTGCTCCGTGGAGCACATAGCTTGAGAAAATATTCAGTTAAGACCTGGTTTGCACTAGCGGCGCGAGACAACGCAACATAATCGCAGACGCAAGCATAACACATGTGAGAACAGACACGACGCATGCATAAGGTTATGCACCATAGTAATCTTGATTTTTGTTTCTATTCTCTCGCGGCAAGGGTAAAACAGGCTTGGTTCGTGTAAATGAAACAGGCGGACGAACCAAATGAAGGTTTACTTTTGTTTTCCTTTCTGTTTGTTTTACAAGCCATCGTCGGCGACATCGTAATGTAAGGCGGCAGCTGGTAAGGCGTAAAAGGCTAATAAAACATAACTCTCTATTTGTCTCTCTAATTGATCCCCCAAATATTTCGTCCGCCATGTTTATTCGCCACATTTATATTCACTCTGCTCTTGCGCTTATGCTTGCGTTATTCGTGTTCTTACTTGAAAGGTAGCGACGCAGGCACAAACACAAGCACAAAAGAATGGAAAGTTTTTTTCTTGCGTCGGCTTGCGCTTGTGTTTGTGCTTGCGTCGTTTGTGATTACACTTGCGTCGTCTTGTGTTTCCAAGCACTCCAATACTAAGTGGTCGCGCATTCATGGTGAAGTTTAAGAAAGCTTATAATAATGCATATAATAATCAGACCGCTCATGATGGGGCATAAGATTCCTTCTCTTACTTCACTGATACTGTTTTAGAATAAGTGACCGCGGGTTATTCGATTATTTTTCTCACAAAATCAACGCGCTTTTCCCGATGAGTCCGCTTTAATTGGCCCATTGTGAAGCCAGTGTCCTGCTTCCAACTGCAAGAGCTAATAAAGCCATCCCGCAGTCTCTCCGAGGTTCCCCATATGTGCATCGTATGCATGAATGATTTGACTGTGCCAGCCTGATTGCCTAGCACTTACCACATATGCATTAGGCGCGCGTGCGATGCTTAGAGTAGTTTTTGTACGACTGAAAAGTCACTGCACGCGGCACTGTCACTGCAAGAAATTTAGAAATACTGTGTTAGGACAATCATAGCTCGCAAGATCACCTTTCATTCAATTAATAAAAAAGCTTTGGTACGTCAGCTTTACGGCCGGCCATGGCATGGCTCATCTGTAGGCTTTTGCTCTCACCTGCTTGTACCTATGCTTATGTCGCTGGGGAAACCAGGCTAAAACGCTTTTAAAAAACTTATA
This sequence comes from Stichodactyla mertensii, assembly GCA_011800005.2. Lineage (NCBI taxonomy): Eukaryota > Metazoa > Cnidaria > Anthozoa > Actiniaria > Stichodactylidae > Stichodactyla > Stichodactyla mertensii. The sequence continues at coordinate 2,070 of JAAAQI020139914.1, forward strand.
TGTTTTATGCCCATAGCCAATTTTCTGCTTCTAGTTAAGACAAGTTGCACTGAGGTTATACGACTTGATTAATTTGCCCTGTCTAATGTTCTGAATTCTCTGACACTTTGGCTTTGTAATAATGTGATTAGTTGCATATACCTTGAATACCTGTGGCGTTAACACTTCAAACATATTGTTCTTCTTGGCTATACCCTAGCTTTTTTAGGCATTCTATAATACTCAACCACTTCTGACGAATGTACTTGACGATTAACATTAAGTACAATAAAGTACGATATACAACTAGTGGGCAGAATGTTCTCAGCATGCCATTGCTTGTAATGACGAATACAGATCTTTGTTATCCAGATGCCAGCATTGGAAGTTGTCTTGGTTCCAGTACTGGATATTCTGTCATAAGGTCTTATCGAGCGACTTGATCTTGTTATCTATTTATATTTTCTTTGTCGTATCTGTTGAAGGTCCGTCTGTTGTCACGAGTAACGTTGTGTTTCTTACAGCAAGCTTGGGATCGAAGACCCCCATTCTCTAAAATCAAAACAAGACGCAAAACATTATTTATGTCAATAATATCATTCATGATTTCCTTTGTAAAACAAATTAGTTTTGTCTCGTGAATTTTGGCATTGCGGTCAGCTTAAATTTATCATAATTGAAAAGGTCATAAGACGTTTGGAGCCGCTTTTCAGTTCTCCAACGCTTTGTCAGATCTTTGTCAAGCAGCGATGCTGCATTCTTACATACTTTCCATGAACGTTTTTCATTAACCTAATGACTTTTTCAAGAGCATCGATAATTAATACAAATGGCCGCATATATCATTTGTGATAGCCGCAAGTTATTCCTTATTCCGTTTATTAATCAGTTCAGTAGTACTGATGCAATTAGGATACAATGGCGTGAGACTTAGCCAGAGGTTATGGAAACAACACCGTGTAACACCATTAAAAACGCATTAGGCTTACTGATTTTGCATTGTCGTAATACCTTCATTATTATTCTTAGAAGATAATTAATCGGATATCCTGAACAGCTAATCAACTAATTTGGATTCTGCAACTCCTTCAAAGTAAAACGAATCTAACCGCGTTGATCTAATGCAAAGCTTATCGAATTCGAAAACTGATAAATTGTAAATTTTCATGAACACTTCAAGTATAAAAACTTGTAAACATTTCGAGCAATGTTTATAAGAGATCTAGAGCTGTTTCTTTCTTTCATTCATTTTCCTTTACTTTAATTTCATCATTTATTTATTTTCACAAATTTTTTCAAAATATTATTTTCCAGACGAGCCGAGATTTGCCTATTCTCTCAGTTGAGCAGGAACTGTTAAGAGAGAAGTCATAAGGAACTTACTGAATAGACAGACAGTCCTGGCGAGGCATTAAGTTTTAAATAGCAGCATATTTAAAATGGTGTTAATCTCGATTGATAATACGATTTCATTACGGTCCGCCAGCTTAGTTCGCATAGATATGGATGCCAAAAATGTCCCTACTCTATCATGAAGGTTATTCTACACGAACACGGTTCATGCACTGCGTTATGAAGGCTTCCAAACGGGAATGAGCATAAAAAAAGGTTTTATTGCAAGATTTTATCGAACTATATGGATGAAGTAAAATTTCGAATCATTTTATCGCTAGCTAGATCTTAATAGCAATATTCACTCAAGAATGAACTTTGTGTATCGATGGTATTAATATCATCTACTTGGTGCTAAATGACGATTCACAAATGCAAGAGTCATTTAAGAGTCATTTTAGGTGTTAAACACTGTAATAATCTGTTTGCTCTCTTATTAGAAGTATTTGCTTCTCTTCGTTCGAAAATACCTTATATTGTCTTCATGTCCAATAATGGCGGGTAACGTTCAGCATAAACTTTCCTACAAGAATGCAATCACGACAAGACATTGCGCATACTTGTGTGACATCGACCGACGTTTCTGCTGTCTCTAAGTGTGTATTTCCTTTTAGTACAAAAACATTTTTCCAAGGTGTAAAAGTTATTAACCGCTCGTGTCTGCCGCCTACCTTATAAATAGATCAAGCCTATGAAAACAAAGCTAATCTTCTTTGAAAGTCTCGATAACAGAGTGTTACAGAGACTACAATGTGTACATGTATATCGTAGTGTACAAACTATTGAAGCGGTAAAACCTTACTTCTGAGTACCCGCGAAATCCAGTTCTTGATGATGCTCCACTTTCTCTTTGTCTTCTTCCCTTTAGTAGTTCGTCGAATCGGTTTGGCTGCAACAATTACTGCTGCAGATGGCTTTCTTGCAGGCTGCGGTTTCCTTATCATACCTTTGTTCAGAATGACCACGACAGCGTCTCCAGGAACAACCACATAGTTAATTAAAAAGTGTAATATCAGAAATAGACTCGAGATGGTCCCGATACACAAGATCTTCATGGTGATAAAGGTAAGATTATGGACGATAGCTGTCACGAACTGTTACTTGATTCGAACCGTACTTGGTAATAAAGGATTCTTAAACACTCCCCCTGTTACAGAAAGAAGGCATAAAGGTCATTTTCTAGTCTGATGTACAGTAGGGATTGAGTGTGTCATGCTCCAATCTTTCTTTCATAAGTCAGGCGTTCATTGTGATCAATGCAGTGATTTGAATGAGCGTTTCCGGTAAGAAAATTTTATGGAAAGATCCTTGTATGATAAATGTCATCTTCAGCATCAACATTGTTGTTGTCTGAATGAAGTTGATGATTGACACAAAACAATGCTTCTTATTCTATTAATAGCAGATGCAGGCATTCCAATACTGCTGATCCAAAAGTTGTTTCACCAGTAGCACGGTGTACGGCTTCCTTTCTTGTGTCCCTTAAATTTGGAAACATGTGGGATTTTTCGTATGCTAAAGTATGTACAAATACAATCTCAGACAAAGTCTAATCAAAGTGTCTAGAAAAATAAAGAATTCGATAATCGGCAAGTCTGTCTTGATGAGCATCTTCGGTGTTGATAGACGAGTTGACTCTTCTCAAATCCTTGATATGGATCTTTGACCCCTTCGCGGTGAAACCAAGACTCAAGACAACACTTTCCTCCTTGATCTGCTAATCCTTTGTCGAAAGGTTCATGAGAAAAATAATCAGCCTTGGGTAAACATATCCGGGAACAACCATCAAAGGAAAAGTCAAATGAAAAAAGGAAGGCGGTTGCCGCAGAAATAAAAACAATAAAATGTTACATAATGGCTTAAGTTTGCAGAGGGTGTCGTTACAATTGCAAGCTGAAAATGCATGGCCAGATCAGGATTTGATTAAGACACGCAAATCTTTAGTCACTTGCTTAAAACGGAAAAGAAAGTTCTTTAAAAAATTCAAGAGGCTTAGTAGAAATTTTTATACCAGATTATCCTACCAACGCCATTCATTCCGTTGCCGTCGATGTATCGGAAGATTATGGAAATGAGAATGAGGTGAAATTACCCATTGATCTGACTCAGTAAAAGAAATTAAGGTGTTGATAATGAGTGATTATTGCTTATGTTTTTACTTCTAATGACTTGTTGGTAGTAGTGGTGGTGGCGGTTTTTTTTTTTCCTTAATTTTATGCCTTTGGTTCACATTGAAAGGATGATGCTAATGGCCATGTACCTCAAACTAACTCTCCGTTTCTTCTTGATAGTGTACAGCACTTTATGGTACGGTATGCAGTAACACTGAAATGGCTTCCCATTGTATGTGAATCATTCAATCACAACGCGTTATTATAGGGTAAAGTATGGTACGGCTACGAATTTGTCTCACGTTTCCCAGACTACGAAATCCTCTCTATCTGCCAATGCAAAGCCTGCTTACTGATGAAAGTATCTCTTGTAAATGCAAACGTTTGACTCAGTACAGGGGATAAAATTGTTAGAGGACAAAGATTCGAGATAGTCGTGGGAGTTGCTACTCTTTATTAATCTCTACTTTGGGAGACTGATTTTACAGACTTTGCTAGGAAGTTGATTTTTACAAGTTGAGGTGGAATCATAAACCAAGCAGAAAGACGTCCCTTAATAGGTGTGATTGTTTAGTCCGAAGAAATTCCTTATACGACCATAATTTCTGTACTCATGCACTAGCGTGGCTTTAACTACACAGCCTTAGACTTGGACCTCTAACTAACTTAAAAACAAACAAACAAAAAAAATTACAAGGAAGAGTGACTATAGGCTCGGTTTCCCAGCCGTCGGGGTTTCGTGCGCCTGCGATACTACCGAGCCTAGAGTGACTACTACTCGCCTATATATCAGTTAAACCCTATTCACTGATTACATTCTTCATCCAGGTAGATTCTTCATCCAGATGGGTCCTTCATGTTGGTCCTAAGTTTCGATTACCCTAAGGGTGCAAATGAGGGTCGTCTCCAAACCTCCAAAAAATCAATTGCAAGTATTGCCTTTTTTATGTTACATGATGGTTTCTGTTCTCTTCTTTATTTGAGCAACACGAACTTCTTAAGTAGTTCCATTTTTATTTCAGTTTTTAAAGGCAAAAAGAATTTCTTGACATGCAGCAGTCACGAAAAACAAAAGCCTACGTGCAGAGTATCTTGTAAACAGATATTTGTTTATGGATTTACATGATCATTTTGTTTTGCTAAGTGAGTTCATAGACAGGTTATGTAAACATCCCTTATTGGCAGTCTGCACAGATCAAAAAAGTCCTGTCTTATATAACTTAAGGCAGCTTTCCTAGCCATTTCTGCAGCTTCGCTTTGTATTTGTGATGCCATTTTTTGTTAACCCGCCAAGGAACTTGAGTGTGAAAGAGATGCCTCATGAAGACATGGAAACTAGTCGTAAGCTAAAGACCCGACAACTGGGAGAAGCATTGATATGGCAGGGAGATATGATAAGTAGCTTAAATCACGAGCTTCGTTCACTTTTGAATCAATACCAACAAACTAGAAACAGACTGATAGTTGCTGCTTTTGTGATTGAAGACCTGAAGTGCCAGTTAAAGGATCAAGAAATTAAAATGAAGAAATTAAGATGGAAGCAAAAGCATCTTGAGTGCTTAAAGGCAAAAGTAAAGGGTGAACAGGAACTGGTCCAAAGCAAATACGCAGCCATTGTCATGGCAACACAGATGCAGAGCCACGAGCAAGACAAAGAAATCCGCAAAATGAAATCCAGCATTGAAAAATACAGAAGTCTTGAGAAAGTAACTCGAGAAAAGAATAGGAGGCTTTCCGAGAAAGCTCATCGGAGAGACGAAAAGATCAAAGACTTGAAGTGCACTTTGTCGAACCTCAACAACTGGAACGTTAACGTTAGTAAACGTAAATCATGCTAATGTTGATATATTGGTACATTATACATGGTATGTGACAACATTATCTATTGAACTTCAGCGCACATATAAACTAGATGCACATGTGAATTGTCTAGTTTTAGCGTTAAAATATGAAAACCTTGTATCAAATTTAAGCCTTCGTTTAAAATGGATATGAATATTCGTGTGAAAGTTCTACTTATTAGAATATATAGTCGTACGATGACAAACATCTATTAGTGCTGACATTCGGGTTGCACACTTGCTAAATTTATGTGTGAAATCACTTGAACATGTGGAAACCAGAGAATACAAATTGTATGTATTTCTTGCTCTCCCCCACCACCCCTACCCCCCAACCCCTACTGGTTAAAGGCATAAGTATTTCTCGTTTGGGGGAGGGGAGGATCGAGGGATTGTTGGTTTGACACCATAAAATGTATCTGATGCGCCCGCCACTATAAGAGTTTTGACTTTTAGTCTTCTTACGTCGTTTTTATTTCCCATTTTGAGATTAACACTAATTTTGCTGTCAAGTCTTTTACAGTTTCTTTCCTCTTCAATAACTTTGCTCGTAGTTCTCGATTCGCCTGGAAAAGTTGACCCCCGAACTCTTCAAACCTTGTGCTCTCGCTTTCCAATCGATGAATTGTAGCGTCGGTGGTTTCTAGCGACTCTTCTTTGTATTTCTTTACGAATGCTATTTTCTGTCCAAGATCCTTGTTTTCCTTCATGAGCTGTTTAGCCTTCATTTGCAAAGTGTGTTCACTATCCAAAGTGAGCCTCATTTGAGCATTCGTAACCTCTAATTGATTCCTAAGATCGTTTATTATCCGATTTGCAGCACCAAGGTTGTTGACTGAGATAGTTCCATGAGCTTTTAGTACTTTCAAGCTCTTGTTACCACAAGGTAGGGAACTCTCAAGATCTCTTACAACACCTTCCTTGCCTAGATGTGAAGGCAGATCGAACTTCATCAGGTACATGTTTGGAGATTTTTTTCTTGACAACAGCTCTCGGCCAAGATAATCAATATAGCGTTACATCTAAAGCTATTGCAAAAAACAATAAAAAAATTGGAATTAATTAATCAGTTTGCACTCAGTGATAACTTTGCGAAATAGACGAACTTAGAACACTCGGCATAAACAATACATACTTGTAATGGCACTGAGGTGTCTAATTGTTTAGGTCAGCCATACTCCTTTGCAAGAAACTGTAAAATAAATCTTTGGATAAATTCATTTTATCAATATTCATTAGTGATTAAAGGTTTTATTCGCTAATCTACGCAAGCTTACTTTGAAAGAAAGATGAAGACAAAAAATAATGCAGATTATTTGTCTCTAACATACTGCCCATTCCCTAAAGCAACTTATAGACCGCAGAATATTTGAATTTGGCCTGGTAAAGAATTTGGATTTGGCGTAGTGAGAAAAGATACGGTAATACTCTTCAGCCGCACCGCACTTTACCGTAAACATAGCTACGCATTGTAATGGATGATTTAATGCACGTATTTCGTGTTACTGCATACCGTATCGTTTACTTGCTGTAAGTCAGTACGTACGTTTCACACTTATACGAAAACCACTCTGTAAAAAGATGTCCACTTGAAGTATATATGTAGATCAAGAAAACATGCATAACTCCATGAGCTAGATTAGGGGCATCAACTATATAATTTATATAAAAGTTCGTTAATATTTTGCCCACTGAGGTAATCATGTTTCTTCAAATCTTTGAGCACTTATTTGTTTATCAAACCATTTCTATGAGGTTGTTGTCAATCACTGATTTGCAGTGTGCTCCAAATTGAGTAAAAGTATTTAAAGTAGAGCATTTAGGTATTGATAACGTAGATAGCAAGTAGAAGGAAATTGAATTAATAAACCAACTTAACAGAGTACTAATAGATAAACAAGAAAAGGTTACTCCTTCAAAGTACACTTATCCTAAACCGAAGGCGTACATTGAATACTTATCTTTGAGAGAAAGATTTCTTTATGCAAATAATTCATTTGAGGGATTAGTTTTCACGACAACTAGACAAAGGAAGGGATAACTTTTGTTGACTTTGCAATAACTTAATTGATCTCACTGGAGTCACAAGTTGAACAAATAACTTTATTGACGATGGTGAGACACGGATGTATTTTAAATTCCTACAGACGTTCATAATAATCCATTTTCTTAAGACTTAAGAAATAGTGGAGAAGTGCCCACTAGCACAACCTTATGGGAGTTCAATAATATTAAAAGGAGAAGCCCCGAGAAGAAAGGATCTAGAAGTCCAAAGATGTTATCTTTGCCTGTCGGCTTGGGAACACCTAAAACTTTCTTGCCTACAAATAATATTGACTTGCACCAGAAGAATGAAAGTTTGCGACAGTGGTTTTGTGAGACACAGATTGATGAATTTACGTGTATTCCTTTGAGAACTGGTACTAGTGAATCAACTGATCCCAACCAGACTCTGAGACCATTATCAAACGCATCGAAAACTCCAAGAACCAGAGAACATGAAGAAGAAGATTTGAACAGCCAAACTGATCTTCGTGAGGCAACTGTTATCAGTGCTACAGGTGATAGTTTTTTCCACTTTCTTGGGCAACCGGATAAAAGACATGCAAAGTTAGTCAAACCGCTAGACAAGTACTTTGCGTCAGTCGAAAAAGAAATATTAAAACATTATCGTGGACTAGATTATGAAAGAAAGTTTACTGGAGATGCAACAAAAAGAATACTAAAAGGCAGAAACCTTTATTCGGAAGGAAAGATTCAGAAATGTAGCGAAGACAACGAAGGTATCTATGTATCTGCAAGGACTCTACCTGTCTTCTCGAGAAGTTGTTACCATGGTGATACGTGTGGTATAAGATATGGAGACATTTTTAGAGACATGGTGGGTAAAACCGAACGGCAACACAAGGAAAGGGCCAAAATTATCCATGATAATGTAATAGCCGAGGAAAAGCTCAAAGATGCAAATATGACTATTGAAATATTGACGGACAAAATCAAGCGACGTAGACATACGTTGAAATGTAAGGAAGAGAGTCAACAGAAACTACTAGAAAACATTGAGTCTTTGGAGAAAGAAAGAGATGAGAAACGCGTTGAATGCAATAAGCTAATGGCGCACTTAAACGATGTCATTACTGAAAGACGGAATAAAATCGATGAACTGGCTAAGAGAAGAATAAAGTCAGAAGCGTCGTACCACCAAGAGTTGCAAAATAACATAGAACTGAAGACGAAATTAGAGAGCAAAGAGAGACACATAAAAGCATTGAAAGAAAAGGTTGAGAAGGCGAGAAAATGGAAAAATGACATTGTTTAAACTTTGAGAAAATATTGTAAATGTTATTATGACATAAGTCTAGAATACTAAAGACGTCATCAATTTTTGAATTTTTATTTTGAGTCTTGAAAACCACATGAAAGGATGTATCATACTTCAGTTCTGCTGTCAAAATTTGATAATTGTGCTAGGAGCATTAGATACGGTAATATCGAAGTTTAAAGTTCATTTCGTTTCCCATAAGTCTCTCACTTTTGGCTTGGTTCCTGCCGGCATTGATGACTCCGTATAGGGAATATTATTCATTCAACGAACCATATCTCAGTTTTTAAGAACTTTAATATCTCAATTTTCTGTCAGCCTTCGTATTCACTAGTATTTTATCGTAGCTGACATTCGATATGTTTCCTTGAATTTTTTTTTTCTTTTTCATTTAACACTTTATTCCCAATGTTTGAACTTTTGTCAATATTTTTCTTATCAGCATTCATAAACTGCTGGATATAGTCTATATAATGACTAAAGATTCATGTGTATAAGATTAGCTTCCTTTACAGGTAAAATTTTCAAAGCTAGAATACAAGTGAAATGAAAAAGAATAAACAGTTGAAATGAATTAAAAGTATTGGAACGTTTTCCCATAACTGGATGGGGTTAGGAATGCTAATGAGTTGGCTAATATGCTAATGACCTTTATACCGTACTGCCAACTGAATTATGCCGAAATAATCTGGACAAAGACGTTTTAATTTTAATATGCTATTCTTATTGCACGTTCTGTGAACTTGACATCATTAACGTGCATGTAAATGATTTTTTAACTAACGTAAAAGAACGCGCCATTTAGAACCGTGTCAACAAAAAATAATGACGCTTTCTAGATTGGCGCGTTCTTTCACGTTAAATTATTTACGTGCAGGTTAATTATGTCAAGCTCACAGAAAGTGCAATAAGAAAAACATTTCAAAATTAAAATGTCTAAAACTTCTTTGCGCAGATCATTTTAGCATAATTCAGTTCACAGAACGTGCAATAAGAATAGCATATTAAAATTAAAACGTCTTTGTCCAGATTATTTCGGCATAATTCAGTTGGCAGTACGGTATACAGGTGATTAGCATATTAGCAAACTCATTAGCATTTCTAACCCCAGTTATGGAAAACGTGTCGGAAAACTTTCTAATTTTTTATATTAGAAATAAATGTAAAGGGAATTATACATGTATTATTAAAGTGTTTTATATTATTAACAATTGAGTAGAATCCCTGTGGAGGGGGTAGGTACCTAATTAGGTATGCCGATGGGGCAGTTGTGACAAATTCAATTGTGCAAGGGCCAAGTCTCTCGTTTTTTCAGTACTCATTTTAAATATTGGCTAGAGTCTTTTCGTTTGTGCTTTGTCGACAGATAATGATCTCGATAGAATAGACCTTATTCGCTTGGGCGTAATATTTTCCCAATTCAGACCTCTTGGGAATAAGATTCTTTGTTTGAGGTTTATCCATATTAATGTTCTTCTCAAGCGTTA
>JAAAQI020139936.1:0-12191 GCA_011800005.2 Stichodactyla mertensii
TAGCCTAGGTTTCAATCTTTAAATCCACTTGTCATAAAATTTTTGTTCTTAGCAATAATAATTCAAATAATAATAATAATAATAATAATAATAAAGTCGTTTGATATTTTTGTTGTCAAAATGAATTACAAAATCAAATCAAATTCTTCAACTTTTTATTGAACTCATGAATTTTTTTGACAATTCATCTTAAGTTATAATTTGTTTAGTAATGACTAAATATTGTATTATATCCTTTCAGCAAATTATGTCTGACAAATGGATGAATATAGGATGTGAATTAAATGAGCTGAAACCTTACTTAGAGCCCCTTCCTGATTTTAAAGATGAAAAAAGAATGGGTAAGTTGTCAAGACAGCAGTTTCATAGCACACACATGCAGTGGTTGGTAGTCCCCTCACCTGAGATCTTGGAATTGATTCCTGGACTTGGTATTTCCTGAGGGTAGAGTTTCTTGTCAGGTCTCTCACTTAATTCAAGGGCTTCTCTAGGGCTTTTTCCTATCTTTGTAAAATGTAGCATGCTAAATAATATCCTTGCCTCAACTTAGATTCATCAGCCCAAAGGTTTTTTCAGGTTTTACAAAATTGATGTTTGCTTTTTTGTTTGTAATCTTTCTGCAACAAACTTATGAATTTTGAAACCGCAGAGTTTCATTCCAATGACAATGTTTTTTTTACTGACTTTTTTTGTTGTTGCTGTTTAGAAATTATGTTTCAAATGGGCTTCACAAAAGAAGAAATAACCGACAGTCTAACAAATAATCGATACGATGAAGTTATGGCAACATACTTATTACTTGACGAGAGGAGTCAATCCATTACATTACACAATGTAAGTAAAACATGAACTTTATTCTTCCTTGACACAAGAACCTTTACTGTGGCATTTCCAGTACTACCCATTTCTACATGCATATAAACTTTGCATCTGCCTCAGTCGGCCTTTAATTTTCTTTATTTTGATGAATTCTACAGGTTAATGGTCCAACTGATCCATTAATGAATAGCACAGGGTCAGTAAGACAATCAGAATCTTCATCCTCTGGGTCAGGTCAAAGACCTATAAGACCAGCCAGAACTACAAGCTCAAGAGCACGAGACCGTGGTGAGAGAGAAATACCTAGAAGATACTCGCATGGGCCACATGAACGGGCCGGCCACAATAGAACGACAGCAGAGGGAAGACAAGCCGTGCAAAGAGGACACAGGTATATAGACTTAAATACTGAAGGGTACAGAAATATCGATCTTAAACTATCACTGCCAAAATCTCACAATGTAGTTAAAAAATATATGGTACCTTAAACCAATGACACTAGTAGTTAAAGCCTGACTATAATTGTTCTGCTTCCTAACAATGTATTTTTTGACAGACCAAGTGCCACTGCTGATAGTAGCATCCCTACTCCCCAAGGGCGGCCCTCGACAAGACCTGGAATGGAGAGGCAGACTGGGGGGCCAACCTCAGCACATGAGGAACGCCTTCCAACCACAATAGGAAGGGCATCTAATCCTAACAAAGCAGAAATACCTGAAAGAGAGGATAATGTAAGAAGTAGAGGCCGTGCCCAACGGGTAAGTTAACTATTTAAGCAATATGTGTTTGTATAGCCTGATATAAACACTTGAGGGTTGGGAGAATTCAAGATGGTCATGCAAACCCAAGATGAAGTCGAGGGTTCGCATAACTGTCAAGAATTCTCCCAACCCTCAAGTGTTTATAGCAGGCTATGAAAACACAGAAAAAGTTTTCTATTACTTTTATAAAATAACATAAGTAAAACTGTGTTTACATGCTCTCATGCAAACAGACCTCTCAGCTAATCAGAATGTAGTATCTGGTATATTTTGTAAATGAATTTGGTGTTTATTTCAATCATTAAATTTATTTTGATAAGGTTTGTCAAATATTAGGAAACCCATTATTTTCTTCTCAATTTTCAATTTCTGGATGTTCCTAGGTTAGGAGGTCTTTCCAACATTTTATAGAGTTAAAGGAGAAATCTTGCAGGAGATTAATATTAAATTTGTTTGGAAATGGCATGTTGGAATACCTGCTATATGAATGGTGATGCTGTATCTGATTTACAAGCTTGAGCCACAGCCAAGAGATTGTAGATCAAATACAGCATCACCACTCATATTGTATATTGCTTATGATATGTCAAGGTTAACTATGTTGTATTTTACTAAAATTTTGAACATACATGAGAAAAATTTTGAACATACTGAGAAAATCAGCTTTAAAGTTCAGGCACATCAGGACGATTCTGTATGAGATATACAAGCTCCTCAGTGCTTGTTATTTTCTATTGTTTTTGCCTCCTGAATTATTCATGAGTATTATAACTGAAAAATTATATGTAAGATGGATATATTAGTGCTTCTAAAATGGAGATGCGAGATGTGACCCTCTTAACTGCTTCACTGTTGATTTCAATAATTAATTATATATTAATACTGTTTTATTAATTTCATTCATTTGTATAGCAACATAGTATGCCTCCAGGAATGTCTCGTCGCAACACATTTGTATGTGAAAGACGAGCAGGTGAAAAGGGAGATGAAAGAAATAGTTCAACACAAACTGGCTCAAGCCAAATAGATGGAAAAGAACCAGGGTAAGTTCCCAAAACAATAAAGTAACAACCATCAATTCTATTAAACCGTGAAACAACCTCTGGGCTGATCTACATCAGGGCACAGCTAACTCAGATTGAATTGGAATTTAGCCTATTAGGTTTGCTAATAAGCTAATAAGCTGATAGTTTTTTAAAGCAATATTGTCATTTTTAACTTCTTGGTGTTGTGGTTGTAGCTGTATTTATACATTGTGAGCTACATGTCATTGGTCAGTTTGGGGGGGAGGGGAGGGGAGGTGTGGAGAAGCTTTACCCAAAAACAGAACATTCTCCTAAATTAAATTCTCCAACAGAAAAAAAAGGGGGGATGGAAGATGCTTTGGGATCAAATTAAAAAATTCTGGATTTTTTGTTCTTTTCAACAAATTTTGTGCCTATTTAAATTAAGCTACGATATTTAAGATTTTGTAAATTTTGTAACTATCTTGAGTTAAAAACAGTTCCAAATCCTGTTCCCATGGACAGTGTAATGTTAAACTAAAACAGTAAAATGATAAATTATGTGTTAATATTGATGTTAAATAAGCTGTTTTGATAGGTTATCTGGTAATTTGGAGATGATTTGTAAAAAAAACATAAATTCTCAAAACATGTCCAGAACCTTGGCATGAATTCTGCCATCCAAAACCTGTGCATAAAATCTTGGATAACTCACGATATATTTCAATCTTTTTTGGACTGTTTACCTAAATCATTATCATAAAAAAATGCTAACATTTCTCAACTTGACATTGTGTAATAATTTCTGGTTTTCGTAGCACAACCCCTGAGGCTGGACCAAGTAGCGTTAACCCTAGACCTCCGCCGTCATCTAAAGCGGGTTTAACAAATCGTCTAGAGCCGGTCCGTAGATCCTTACCCCCTGTAGCATCGCATCAGGAAGATAGATATAGGCCAGGGTGAGTGTCGGCATGAGCACTTCCTCACTTCCCTATAAACTATTTTTTTATTGTAAGTCAACTCAGTTTTGAGTTCCCTTGTTGTTTGGAGTTGGCTCTTGGCTGCAGTTCAATATATTCTAATTCCAAGACAGCAATTAAAGTACCTGTTTAAACCTCTTCAAAATTTGATGAATTTGTCAGATTTTAAACTCTGAAAACTAGGGAACCTAAAGCTGTAAAATATATTAATTCTTTAAATTTTCGTTAAAAAATTTCTCTACTTTGTCTCGTGATCCAGCATTTAAAGGGTAGTGAAAGGAAAGGTCTTCAAGTCCAAATATTATCCCTAGGGGGTGGTAGAAAGGCACTTTCGCCAATCATTTTATTTCAATAATTCATTTAACTTGGCAGACAAATTATGTAAAAAGACTGTTAAATTTAGACTTAAGAACTAAACTAATTCTGACATAAATATATAAAATTATATAAATAAATAATACAAGTGAGAGAAAAACAACTGTAGCTGTTAAATAGTTGCCACAGAAAATGAGTATGACAAAGATTGTGCGTGTATGTCCACTCCATTATAAGGAGTATATAAATTTATGTAATGTTCTGTTGTTACTTCTACTGTTTCTGTTGGTTTTGGTGCTATTTTGTTGTTTTTGCTGCTTTGCTGTCTTTGAAAAGCTGTATTAATGTTTGTGTTCCAGTGTCTTTTATTTTTGCTAGACGGAAGGGCATGTTAAAGTATTCACATTCATTTTTATAATTCCTAGTAATCTTAGTTTGAAGAACAGTTCACCCAAAGCTTGCTTGCACTCTAAAAGAGATAACAGTGGTAACCACGTAGGATGGTGTCTACGATTCCTCCAACATGGCTGCCATATCTCTGTGGTTTCTTTTGATTTTTTCAACTTATCATTTAACCTTGAAGTTTTTTTACGTAAGCTGATGATGGTCTCTTTCTCTCTTTCACCAGTTCTACTCCCAACTCCAATATTCCTGTCCCCTCGAGACTAGGCACTCGTAACATGCCAGCCCGTAGCACATTCCACAGTGGAACAGCAAGGGAGAGACAAAGAGACGAGGGAATTTCTCGAACACAGGACACCAACAGCCCCGGTGTATCGACTAGACCTTCTTTATTTAGTAAACTGACGTCACGGTTTAGTAAGAGGTAGGAACTGCAGACCAGCGCTGTGCAGGTTGTATCTCATCTGCACAGCGGATAAGCGTATTGGGCATGTGCAAACGGCAGATTAATTAAATCATATTTTGTACCCGAGGTGATAAAAATGGTCCTTCGTATTAGTCAACTGTGATTGGTTTATACTGGTCAGTGGTTATTTTGACGGGAGCATTGACATGCGCAGTACGTTTTCCATGTCACGTGATATGTATTTAGACTTGTTTAACTTGCATGGAATGCATGTTTGATCTAAACGTCTGACATCGATATTGCACATGCATGCATGCAAGCGTTCATTTATAACATCTATGCTCCACAGTGTTGACTTCTTCATAATTCTCGATATCCAAACACCAGTCCATTGTGTTTATACTTTACTTAACCTTGATAACATTGTTATAAGTATTGTGTTATTAATGGTATTAACTATGAGACGGCCATTTTGAAATGTAACCAAGCCCGTGCATCAAATCGAGGCTTTGAGTGATTTGGGGAATTATTTGGAATGCAGTTGTGTCCCATCGTGCTGACGCCTAAGCAGCTGGTGGGCGCCTCTAAACGATGCTTTCATACCTGTACGGAAGCTTTTGCTGGTTCTCTTCTATCCTGACAGGACTTTTGTGCTAGTTTTCCAGTTTTCTTTCATAAAATTTAACCAAATTTAACCAAATTGAAGAAATATAAACTCTGAATACTGCAGATAGATAAAGATATTTCCTGGCAATGGGCTCCTTTTTCTCTTACCCTCGTATGATGCAACTTTGGTCACTCTCAATATGGCCGCAGCTATAGTATGTTAACCCTCCATGATTTATAATGATGATGTGAATAACGTTAAAGTAATCTAGTTGAGAAGAACCAGCCAAGGTAAAGGAACTCTTTTAATATCTTTAACATTGGCGTTACGTCTATCGTTCATGTTGTAATATTGTTGTCTTTTAGTGTTATTTCTTTGTCACGTAATTTTGAACTAAAGCACACTACTAGTCAATCTACAATGCCACATCTAGGTCGACACTTCAGTGCTGGCGTTACAAAAAAATTTCCCTCATATTTTTCGTTGCTTTTTGTCATTTTTACACCCTCGAAAATTTTTTTACACATAAACAACGGAAGAATTCTGGTGCTAAATGGTTTAGATGAAAGTAAAAGGGGCCCGAAGGTGCAAGAACAACGACAATGCAGAAAACAAAAGATTTAGCCTCACTTGATGGGCCACCCTACCCAACCAAGCTGCCCTTTTGACTAATATTTGAATAACGCAAGTACTTTTGTTTCTCCCTTCTTGTGGTATCATATTTCTTACTCCTCGTTTTCTATGCTTTCTGATGCACACTGTCTTATTTTAATGTTAGCGTTCTCTGCACTTAATTATTTCGGTATGTCGTTGCACAACCTACAAAGCCGCTTTGACATTGATAATGGCCTTCAAACCCCTGAATTTTCGTTGCTAATTGGACAGACCTTCGAACTAATCATTAAGTCCTAATTCGACCTCTCGTTGCGGATTGGTCAAACCTCTTGACCAATCAGTGTGCCATGTTCTGATTTCTCGTCGCTGAATGGACAGACCTCTTGACCAATGAACGTGTCACACTTCCTTGCAGCATACACACTAAAGTTGTTGGGTTCATTGTCATAGTGGTGTTTGTATAGTTTATCTTAACTGTTACTTTTTAGTCCGTTAAATTAATTCTAACCGTAGACAAAATGAGTTTGTTGTAATTAACTTAAATGACATTGTGTTTATTAATGCTTGCTTATCTATGCTTTAACAGCGTGTACGTATTCCATCCAGCTAACCCGCTAACCAGAACATTTTATTCTTTTTCATTGACATTTTACGCATTCATTGGAGATCGATCATTACATCTCAAATTAGAAATTCAGTCATGTAACTTGTACGGCACACCCAATCACACACCCTCACACTCACAACACATCCCTCACTTACACGTTGCAAAACAGAACCGTCACGCACTAAGTATACACTTTCACGTATGACATAGTACATAGGCAAACAGGGGCACGCGCACACCATAGAAGTTGCGCGCTTATTGCGCTGTTGACGGGCGCGCATCGACGTTCACAAATACACACCCCCACGAAACTTTATGATTTAGTTCCACACAGAAGAAAGGCATTATAAAGAGCAGCGCATACAACACTTTTCTGCTACCTTGGTACATTATCTGTAGACACCTACACATACTGCATGTCTTAGGCACCCGCATTGATGGACAGACAGACACACACACACACAACAGCATGTCAGACACATTTTGAACGCACTTTGTTTTTCAATGGATATATCAATCGTTACTCCATCTGTATCAGTTTAAGATTAGCTGTGGTGTTTTGTCTTTGTTTATAACACACACACACGGGGTCCTCCTGTTGCTCGGCGCCTCTGCCACATCCATTAAATGCAAACTAGAAATCCTAAGAGCCCTCGTGGAATACGTTTTGGTGGTTCTTGTGTTGGCAGGGTCGCCGGGTAGTGCTTGTCTACGATATGCAAAACGTATCTTTGTGCGTTATTTTGTGCGGTATGTATTGTATTGTGTGCTCCTAACTGTGTACTCTCGAAAACTATGCTCATTGTTCTTTTTCGGCTTGTTTTTCTGTCTGTCTGTCTGTCTTGTGTAATTGTAGCATAATTTCTATGGAGCTATAGTCACAATTGTTAGCATCTGCATGACCACGTGCATGCCACTAGACCTAAACTTTCACCACCAATCCACATTATCTACAATACTTAAGTAAACACATACGGTGTAGTGCGGCGTGTTTGAACCTTTCCTTTATCCAAATAGGAAGAGATGATAACGGGAGTGGTCATCAGACCTCGGCCGACCACCTGGCATCTATTTAGGTATCGTACCACCAAGCGTTGAACTGTTGTCCTTACTCGGACTGAGAAAAGCCGGTCAATCAGTGGTACACCTAACTGCCTGTTCAAAAACAAAAAACCAAAACAGCCAAGAGAGTATACTCGCGTGCATGACCTGTCCGACCACATGTGCCTTATTGTAAACTTCCATTCTGTTTCTAGAATTAACGAAACTAAAGTAAACGTGTCTCAAATTCCTGTTGTGTTCGTTGGTAGTGCAACTAATTAATGCTCAGTGTGTGTGTGGCATGTTAACATTTTGTATTAGTGACCTTGAATTTTAACGACGACGCGATCCAGGACAGCTATCAGAAGTTTCGATATTAGATTAGACCAAATTCCCTTGGGCGTAATGTTTTTTCTCAGACCACGTCTCATTCCATTAAAAATAAACGTCTTGGTTTGAGGTACGTCCGTTTTAATGTATCTCCCCAAGCTTTATTGGAAAACTAAGAAATACTACCCAAGGGAATGGGACGTGTTTGGAATGGGAAAACATTAAGCCTAAGTGGCTTTAGTCTATCCAGTTTATGCTTCAATTCATTTTATTCAATCGGCTCCCCGATCACACATTCATAGTGAAGCACGTTCTTGACCACGATGGTGGTAGCGGGGAAAAACCGCTTGAAGGACGAGTAACTGCGCATGCTCATTCAAGAAAAACCACTTCCGGTGGCCGTTCTAGATCGCCTCGTGGAATCTAAAGGTCACTCTTACAAGCGATTGAAAGACTGAACTCTATTCTAGATTCAACTTAAATTTCTTAAACATTTAAACCATCGTAAAAAAGCACTTAAGATGAAACCGTCAAATATTAGAGCAGGATAATATGGTAT
Organism: Stichodactyla mertensii; assembly: GCA_011800005.2. Lineage (NCBI taxonomy): Eukaryota > Metazoa > Cnidaria > Anthozoa > Actiniaria > Stichodactylidae > Stichodactyla > Stichodactyla mertensii. The sequence continues at coordinate 8,447 of JAAAQI020139936.1, forward strand.
TAAATCACTTAAACCACACCTATATTGCTAGGTAACCAAAGCAGGTACATGTATGCGAGGCACCTCTCTTAGCTTTGCACTAGTGAAGATTTCACTTTGCACTTTTTTAGAAAAGTTCCTAGTGATAAAATTATAGTTAATAGCGCAATTTGGGGTGAACGACGGCCACTCCCCCTTGTCTCCACGGCTCTTGTAATTTTTATTTTTTTCAAAATATTTTTTTGACATCGTACTTGTTTGTTTTTTAACCTGTGTTGATGTGTTCATGATTGTGAATGTGTTGCAAGGAGGTCCCCATGTGTGCCGCCGCCGAACCACTCGACTTTTTGACTACCATGTCAGAGGTCTTTGGGCGCGGCTAACAGGGGTTTTGACGCGCTGATTTTTTGCATTCAAGGGCGCGTGGAAGCGGGGGAACAGGCTCAAAGTCCTCACCCGATCCAGGGGCCAGTGGGCGGACGAGGTCTAGGTCTCTTCGAGGAACGCTTGCTAGACTCTCATTCAGAAAGCAGAGAAAAAGGCAGGTGTAAAATTCCACCTTTTGGCCGGCGGTTGTCTGAGCATGTGTGAAGTTGTCACGTGATTGGATGGATCGCTGTGTGCGAGCAGGTTGTCACGTAAATGTCCCGTTTCTTGTACCCAGGTCCGTAGGAGACTCCAACGACAAACCACGTTCGCTTCGATTTACTTGGAGCATGAAGACCACCAGCACTTTGGACCCGTATGATATGATGAAAGAGATAGTCAAGGTCCTAGAGGCCAATAATTGTAACTATGAACGGAAAGAGAAATATCTAATACTTTGTTGCCATGGCAGCCCGCCAGAAAATAACCACGTGCAGTGGGAAATGGAGGTGTGTAAGCTACCTCGCCTGTCACTCAACGGTGTACGCTTCAAGCGAATCTCAGGCACCGCTATCAACTTCAAAAACATCGCATCTAAAGTCGCCAATGAGCTGAAATTGTGATGGTGCTTGCTCTTCATTCTAAAAGGGATTACCATGTAACGGCAAAGGACATTCTATCGTGACAGTGGAAATGCAGCAGTATTGCGTTACTTCTATCGTGACATGGACACGTCAAATTCTTATTTGTGGTTGAAAGAGAATCATGCAGGACCAAAGGCAAAGCTATCATATATTGATGTACCAGATCAAGGTCACATCCTTACGGATTATTAATTACACGCGCGTCAAAAATACAAATGGACAAAACACGAGAAACCATGGAAGATGTCACGTGACTATATGCTAACGTCTTCGTAACTATGGTGGTTTAATGCACGTGCTTCGTCTCCTGTACAGTGTATAAGTGTAAATAGTCTTAGGAACTATTATTTAATTTTTATTGGCGTTCGATCTGTGGGTTGTGCTGTCTTGTGCAACGCATCCATTCAGCTAGTACTGTCTTGTTCCGACAAAAAAAACAACTCCATTTCCGTGATGCACATCATTCCTCTTTTAATGGGCAGTAGCAACCCCCCCTGGATCCTTTATTCTCTACAGATTTTAATTTTATAGAAGGGGGGCGGATGGATAGAACCGGGGGAGGGACTGTGGGGGTCGTCACCGGGGTTGGCACCTCCCATTGACAATCGATAGGTATATACTTCATTTGTTTTATATTCTATTTTTCTTTATTTGTACATGATATAATATTAGAGTGGGCTTAATGATTATTATCGAATCATAGTGTAGTGTATGACACATGAAGTATATACCTCTTGGTGGGCGTGTGTTGCAGATTTCAAATTACCCAATAGCGTTGGCATTGCTGTTAATGAATTCTTGGATATTAAGCCTGACATCTTTAATAGGCCATTAACATAATGGCGTCATTGTACTACAACTACCACAATGCTTCACGAATTTTCTTTCTTATCCAGATTTTTATTCCCGCGTGAGGGCAAGACAATTAGTGTTAGCTAAGTAACGAAAGATAGTGCGCAAGGGATTCTGGTAGTAGTAGTATATGATGACATGATGCAAATGGACTATTTATACCCTGAGGTGAGGTTCTACTGTAGACGGGTATAGAGAATTATCATTATAACGATAATACATACGTAAATCCTTCAAAGCCTGGATGTCTGGGGATCATCGCACCAGCAGAACCATTATGCACAGACAAGATTTATAAGAAATTATGATAAACATATCCTGTGTTTTGGTTCTGCTTCTGCGCCAAGCGTCGCACAGCAACAGGCTTGAGTCTTGTCAAGTAGTATTGAGGTACTCTTCAAGGCAAAAATTTTAGAGAATTGTGAATAATCTCGTTCATAGCTCTGTCATGAGTGCGCTGATATGAGAACTGTGTTTAGAATGCCAATGTGCCGGCTGTAATTCACAATAGATGTTGTACCCAGCTTTGTTTAATGAGCCAGTTGAAATGGTGTTGGCACTTTCCAGGATTGATTGCATTCCCAGTGCGCTCACCTTTTCACTGCTTTGATACAACCCATAAAGCATTTTCGTTCTGGCTTATTGGCGTCAAGTTTTGAGGTGCACTTTGCATGACCACAATAGTTTCGTTGCGGATGGGACAAGTCCATGTGCAGTGACGAACAACAAGCTATTGCATTGATGCAAAGTCCCACCCGAAGTAGGGAACAGCGATCCAGTGAATTATGGCAAACGATACGCGCACACGTTATAGGAATACCCTACCGGACATGGGGATGGCAATGGAAGCTTAGACAGTCTTCTAGTCCTTTGCGGTAATACACCGCAAATCCTAATGAATTTGTGATCATCATTCACGGCTTTAAGTTGTAAAGGAGAATTTAGTTTTAATGTAATCATCACCTTTTTAATGAATTTAAGGCACTGACATTTTTACTGGAGAAATTGAAGTAGAATGTAGTAGATTTGTAAGAAATCTTTCAAAGATACGAATATGGTGACAACAACATCCGGTACATACTACATAGTAGCTCTCCATATAGTTCCCACATAGAATTGTCCATAAAAATTATGGGAGACTGTACGGGGTACCATATGGAGAGGTGACATGAAGTACATATACCTCCTACATCCTACACCAAACATCTGTCACGTGGCTTGATCACTTCGCCTGTCCCAGGCTCTCGGCGCGCGTAAGAATGAGAGAAACTCGGTTGAGTAATAACCAGGAATATGAGCACTGTTCGTCTTTGGGAGAAAACCTGGGACAGCCTGTGATTGACAGCCAGTCTTTCTTATGATCAATTAAAAATATAGTAAAATAATGTGTAACGTACGAGGGGTACTAGGATCGTTCTTAATACAGGCAAATGTTAATACTCGTGTGGGATTCTTATTTATTCCCAACTTTGTATCATAATCGACCAGCATCTGAAAAAAGGAAAAATAGATTATGTTCTACTGTTGAGTTGATACGTTTCCATAGTTCTTGCCCGCAGAACATTCAACACTAGTCTGGTACATTTTTGGACTGTTTAGAAATGCACGCCACAAGGACATGCGCATATAGTAGGACTAGTAGAAGGCAAACAGATGCGCAAGTATAGAAGGACCAGTAGAAGGCAAACAGGTGCGCAAGTAGAAGGACCAGTAGAAGGCAAACAGGTGCGCAAGTAGAAGGACCAGTAGAAGGCAAACAGATGCGCAAGTATAGAAGGACCAGTAGAAGGCAAACAGGTGCGCAAGTAGAAGGACCAGTAGAAGGCAAACAGGTGCGCAAGTAGAAGGACCAGTAGAAGGCAAACAGATGCGCAAGTATAGAAGGACCAGTAGAAGGCAAACAG
>JAAAQI020139947.1:0-12190 GCA_011800005.2 Stichodactyla mertensii
AGGAGCCAACACTCAGTTTTTTGGCTTAAGATGTGTTACAGGTCCTACATCTGCGGGATTTTTGTACACGGGCCATTTATTTTATTTCATAAATTCCCTTTTTTAAAAATTTTTCTTCCCCCCCCCCCCCCCCCTTTAATTTTCTCCACCCGAGTAATAAATAGTTCAGTGATTTTTTTTTTTTTTTTTTGTCAAAGTGATTGAATTAATCAATGGTCTAATCCTCTTGATCACTCGCTTGATACTCACATTAGCTTAACCTGGTGGCCCGACTGAACACAAACAATCTATGCATCTCGACTGAATGACTGTTACAATTCTCCTTTGATGATAAACACGTCTCCACTATTAAATCCAATTCTGAGAATTTTGCCTTCGAACTGCATCTTACCGCTTGTTGTACCAAGAAGACCCAAAACTAAGCTCAATATCTGACTATACAAATCGAACCAACAAAAACTGTTCAAATTAATTGCTTCTGTTACTAATCATGTAAGATCTGCAAGCAATCAGTTAATTAAACGGAGTTTTTACCCTTGCTTTATTAGGTTCAGGGTCAAAACTAACACTCACAGCAATAGGAACACGCTGTCGATCGGTAATGAAATCTGCTTGGACCGGCTGCTTTTTCCTTCGGTCTACTGAAGAGGAAATCCGTTTGCGTTCCTCGTGACGGGCGGGATTGTTAATACGTTTCCTTTGGGCAGACCACTGGATAGGATTTTATTTACGGCTAATCGTATTTTCCAAGAAGTTACAAGTTGTTAAAGAGATGGATTTTCGTGGTTGTTCGGGATGACCTTCAATTGGTACTCGACCGCAGTCAACACAACTGGCTTACAGTGTTTTTCACCATTTACTTTGTTTTTCAAAGAAATAAGAGTGGAAAGGATTATATATATTTTGGTATTATAACTTTGGTACATCCTCCTACCTCCTCTCATGCTCTTATCCCATACTTCCATCCTCCTATCTTCCCATCCTCCCATCCTCCCATTTTTTTCTATAGCCGTGTGCACGAGCTTGCAATCCAGCACATTTTTCCATACAAATTTTCGATTTGTTTATTTCATGCCATTTCTCCTGTGTCGAACATTTGGAGCTGAAACTTCACCTTCTTACTAATATTGAGATGCTCTTTTCATTTCTGGAGTTCATTTTGACACTGGTACTTGATTTGACGGGGTTGTGGTCACGTGACCTGTTATTGCCGAGAAAAATACTTTTCAAAAGGAAAAAACCTCCCGACATCTGTTTCCGAAACAGATGTCGCTCTGAAGGAATGAAATATCTTGATCAGAAGGACTTGAAACAAGATCATATTGTGGGGTCTTTTAATCAAGATTGTTATATACTTTGCAAAACACGGAAAAAGACAGTAAACGGTCAAGGAAGCTACGGATTAAAAACTGAACGAAACAACAACAACAACAACTACAGGCAAAAATGTAAACAACAACAAAAATTAAAAATTAACTTCTGTAAAACCGTTCGTAACCAAGTTCTCAATTTGTCCACACGTTCTAATAACAGTTAGATGAGTAAGAGAGCTTAAGATGAAAAGATAGGGTCATCGACAGAACATTCCATCAACACATGCCTACATATAGGTAGTTTATGTATTTCACTCACTCAGTTATCCTTAGCACAGATAACAGCTTTGATGAAATCCCTAACCTCGGTGATTTTAGTGCAGCGTAGCCGTGAACAAACAACTTAAGGACGACAACACTAATCGTGTCCGTTTTTCAATAGCTTTTTGAAGAGTTGGTCCGAAGACCTTAATAAAAATAGATGTATGCATTGGGATAATACTATTGACCTCTTGCGCTTTGAGTTTTCGTTTCACAGACATGGTGAAGGCTGACAGGGAGCGCATTTTGTATGAGTGGGAAACACATAGCAAGGCAAATTCATAGTGTGAGCAGTACCATAATTTACCGTAACCGAAACTACGCGTTGTGATTGGATGATTCAAACCAAGACAATGGGAAGCCATTTCAGTGTTACTGCATACCGTACCGTGTACGTGCTGTAAGTCGGTGCCGTACGTTTCCCACTCGTACGAAAACCATTCATATGGAAAGCCATTTCAGTGTTACTGCATACCGTACCGTGTACGTGCTGTAAGTCGGTGCCGTATGTTTCCCACTCGTACGAAAACCATTCATATGGAAAGCCATTTCAGTGTTACTGCATACCGTACCGTGTACGTGCTGTAAGTCTGTACCGTACGTTTCCCACTCATACCAAAACCATTCTAATGGAAAGCCATTTCAGTGTTACTGCATACTGTACTATGTACCGCTCTACAAAGATCAAACCTTGGATCATACACCGGATGTTTCCACTTCTTTGGTTAACCGTACAGGATTTTCAACCCGAATAAATTGCTTTATAAACAATTTTATTGCTTTTAAAATAAAACCATGTGTTTTCAACTTGGCTGTCCAACACTGACAAACACGCTGAAAAACACCAGGGCTTGATCTACGGAACTACGGAAATTCGTTGATTCTGAGAAAAAAGCTTGAACCAATTATAGTCAATTGTATCTGATCGTTTTATTAAGTGTATTAGTTTAGCCTAATGTTTTGCGTTTAATTAGAGTCGTTAATCCAATTTGTATTGTTCTGTTTCACTCACAGGAAAGGTTGGCCGTACGTACCCTCTAGCTAAGAAAAACCACACTATTCAGCAGGCCAGGGCTAATGGGGTGAAGAACAAGGACGAAAAATGAAATAAGATCGAAAAGTCTACTGAGAAAGGGAAAAGAGAGTTCGTATTGAAAAACGAGCTGTTTTAATTATTTACACGCTTAGCAATTTAAAAAGAAATAACAATTAAAACTAGAAAAACTGGAGAACGCAAGAGAATAAAAGGGAAAAGGGAAATTCAATGAGACCATCAGCGTACTAACTAACCAGTTTAATTACAACCAGTTATGGTATCCTTTACTGTGTGGACACTCGAACCGTGAACACTTCAGATTTTTTCTACATTTCCTAAAACGCATTTTTCATGTGCGAGAAAATGTTCAAACATTATTTTTAAAGTTTCTTTATTGCCCTTTACCTTACGAAGCATCAAATTCAGATATAAAACTTTGAATTACCGTTAATCGTTAATGTTAAAAAAAAAATATGAAGTGTTCATGGTTCGAGTGTCCGCACAGTAAAGCTTTTGGCCTTTCTCTAAACGTTGTATCGGAATATTACTGAATGCCTGTCATTTGGGCTACACGTCTGAAGTTTACTGTTGGAGTTCTAGCTGAACGAATCAGGCTTCTCAATGCAGTTATTGTTACCTTCACAAATCTGTTATCTGCCCTGGATGAAAACAGTTTTCAATCGATAAAAATATCAATATGCTTAATCTTAGCGATGGAGAAATTATAAAAAGTGACATAATCTTGCTCCGTGTACTAGATGAGAAGTTAATGGCAATAATCTGTTTCTTTAAAAGTAGTCGTTTTGACTTTAAAATTAATAATTGGTAAAAATTAATAACTGACGATCTTAATTGCATTGAATAATTATGACAACGATAGTAAAGATGATGTGATAATGTGACAATGATGACGACGACGATAAAGAAGATGATGATGACGATGACATCGACAGCATTCGTCACAACTAACCAAGTTTATAATTTCATTTCATTCCCAAAATTTTTCCCAGCATTTAAGCCTACAAAGATGTGCATTTTAAAACTAACTCCAGTGCTCTATTTAGAACCGTACTGTCCGCAGCTGAGTAGCAACCATGGTGTTCTAGGTCATACAACTTTATCAATTCACTTCACAGTTGGACGAATTCACTTTCATGTACGGCAACACCGATACCCTACCTCTGAAATACCTGAGCATTTCTTAAAAACGCCAGGAATTTCAACCAAATTACATCGCAACTCCTAAGGTCGGGTCATGATTGTGGCTAGTGACAGCCTGGAGTCGATTCCCGATACATTGTGTCTAGTTTCTTTAGCAAAACACCGTGGGTTAAGATGCGAACGCAAAGATGTGAAATTTTTTGACGAAAGAAGTCTCGTCGTTGATGGACATTATGTCGGCTTTTTTCTTTCAATTCCCGTGTAGGCTTGTGTAAACTGCCCTTGAAGACCATCTCGTGCGAGCTATTCAATTGGGTTGATCACATGGAAGGTTCGGTTGATGGATGAGTTCAAGTGCGTGATAATTAGCACCAAAAACAGGCTTTAATTAGCAGTATTTAAAAGGCGTTATTTAATAACCATCATAGCAATCAACTGTTGAATTGGTTCATATGTAAACACAAGAGAATACCGCCGGATTATCCCAAAAAATCGACGGCGCTAATACGCAGTTGAATTCAACAAATAAAAGCGTGAAGCAGATTGACTATCGACCGTAGACCCTCACAATCATTAACTTTCATCTGTCTCACCAACTCCTCTCTACAATCTTGGGGTATTGATTTTTCATGTATAAAATGACCAAAACGGCTTTCAAATATCCAAATCTCTTTACATAAGGTGTCCTTATACAGTTGAACTCGTTTGTAGGTATGCTGTGCACTCAAACGACCAACTGTTCTCAAGTTGGTAACCCTGTGTCTCAACTGTCAGTCGAAACTGCCTATATCACTCACTAAAAACTAGAAGAGACGACACTTAGCTTAGCACAAGTTCTACACAGCGATTGTTCACATTGTCGTTCTGTTGAGGTCACGACAGTCAAGCCGTTGGCGATAGCTCACCCAAGGTAATCTTCTTACTATTACTGATGGTAGATTGTCCTTAAAGTTGATGTTGATTTTCGAATTCATCCTCGTAGGGATTCCCACTTATTTGTGGAAAGTTTTGGCTGAGAAAATGTGCGTTGTATTGGGCTAAAAAAGTCGAAAATGACGGCTACAAAGCTGGTCTACTACACAGTTTGATACTACGATTCATATTCGCACTTCATTGAAGAGTTGAAAGTTTATCTAGTCTATGATGTTTTGTTTTTAAGAGGTTTAGTAATCTTAACTGTTGTGAATGTTGACTCGGGAAATGAAAGAAGAAGAGACGACAAGAACAATGACTAATTACAAACTACTCTAGCATCGCTAGTTGAAGACCCTTCAATCTACTCACGCTGTCTGTTATTTCATCCGTTGGTCCCGAACATTTCTCTTGCCGGGATTCTCAGTAATAATTATAACGATTTATCTCGTATTTTCATTTCGTAAATTAAACGGTAAGTCTTTTATCAAGCGATGGGTTGTGGAGTTTGTAGTATAGTCCTGACGTAGAGGCTATCTGGTTTATTTTAAAGTTGGTGTATCAGTGTCTTGTGCCCCCTTAAAGATTCCACAAGTCTTTCCACCAGCTGCACGAAGGAGATACGAAACACTTCTAGCTTCTTTTCTCACCTGGGCTCAAATTCCTAGGGAGTTTGATCATTATTATCGATATCTATAGGCATTTCTGATGCTATCTGTCGAAGAGCCTTTCAGAGCGAGATCTTTTGTTATACGAGAGGCGTGTCTGATTATGTACCCCTCATAAAAAAGATATTTCACTGCCCTACGTTGTGTACTTATCAACTTCACCAACTCATATCCATGTGCTGATTTTTAAGCACTAATTCTCTAGGATTCTCGTCCACACAGCTAGTGCAAGGAATACATTCCACTCAGTTAAGCAATACTAATCCATGATAATACCGTATCACCTCTAGAGGCACAGGACATTTTGCAGAGTTCCCTCAGGATGGCGTACACAGGAACTAGTCCTCCTTCGATAAGGAAGGAGGACTAGTTCCTGGTTATCCTCCACCTTGTCTCCAAAACTCTTTTCCTATACCTTACACTACATGCTTTAACTATCGGTATATAGTTTCAGTTGACTACCTAGGTTCTTTCTTTTGGTAGATACATGACGTTTGTTCGTATGATCGTGAATTCATCGATACAACTCAATGAACAACAAGTTTACAGGTAAAAGTTTCTATTGAAAATGTGTTTTATGTTGTATCTCTTGACACGACTATCGTTTCCTCCAAAGGTCAAAATAACGGCACTTCGATTGTTAAAAACTAATTCTGATGGTCTTACATCTAGTATACAACACCTTGTCTACTGTTTAAGCCATGAAAAATTCATCATCTTTGGACTATTAACTACTTCACTCTTTTTAACTAACATACCCACACAAATTGGTAGTACTTCTTGACACTTTATAATTTATGTTGGACACCGATTTTTTTTACACCTAAACAACTAAAAATCGTAATCATGGCATGATTCTGATAATAACTTACTGTAATCTTGAATTCCTTATTTCGACATGAGAGAGACAAAGTTTTATGTGAAAATATATCGTACTAACGCCGAATTCATTTTATTGTAGTCTCAGTCAGTGAGTAACCAAATAAGAAGTTTCGATATGAAAAGAGAAAAAAAAGTTGATTTTGAACAACTAAAATATTTTCGCCGTCATTCTTATCAAACACCGACTTTAGTTTGTGGTTTAGTTCCTGTTTTCTGCCCATTTTCTGGCTTCTGTAACGGCTGTCAAGCAAGCAATGCCGACTTCTGTGTCCATAGACCGACTTGACAGAATCCAGACCACAGTTCTTCCTTCGATTTCACAAAACTGGAAATTTTCCGTTTAAAACATAAACAGTTTTGAATCATTTCTTGTTCATATATCAGTAGACAACTTTAAGTTTTAAGCTTAGAAATAAAGTAGTGCTGGGATTTCTGCAGGGGGCATAGTTTCTAAGTTCGTGTCTTCTTTTGATTTTTTCGTTTTTCAAAACTTTGGGACCGCGTTATTCGAAGCTCGCTAGCGCAAGTCCAGTCGTCGCTTAAATCCAGAAAAATGTTGTTTACTAACTAAAGCAAATCGCCAGTCCAAGAACAAAATAACTGAAAGTACTAGAAGACGTATGATGGGTAGTAGAATTTTGCCTCAAGCAGTGAAGTGGTTTGTAGTGCTGGCTTTTGACATTTTATACTGGGGCAGTAAAGAACCCGCATTCCAGGCTAATTGACGTGCCTATTGTTAGTATCTGGAGAAATTCTGAGAATACGCTACGGCCCTCGGGGGATAAATTGTTGGGCTGTTTGGGAAGCTCATGCATGGCCTCATCTCGTGCAGTGAATGCTGAAAGAGGTGAGTGTGTGTGTTCTAGGATTCAACGAAGTCAAACAGAGCAAATTTTCGTGTGCAACTAATTGGATAGAAAACATCTCTTTCTCTGTATACGTAATGCAATCTAAAGAAAGGACGATTTCACAGCTTCAGAGTATCCATGTAATAGTGACTTGGAATCAAGTTAGTTTTAGCACTGAGTGTAAAATGGAAAGAGTATTTGCAGCCTCTGAACTGCCCACGAAAAACACCGTGAAAGAAAAGAAAAGCTGAAAAATGATCGTAACGAAAATAGTTTTCTCTTTTTTCCAGTTTTTATTTTGGTTGAAAATTCCCTTAGCTAATCGTAGATGTTCAAAAGTAAGCGAGAAAAGAAAGAAATTCAAAAATAATCTTCAATGTCTCCTCTTTTCTTCTTTTCTCATTTCTGACGACATTCTCAATTGACAATTGTTTGCAAAGATGGGATGATTTTTCCATTCCACTTTCAAAGGCAATGCAAGCATCACTTGCGACAGCATCTTACTGATACTTTTGCCGCAAGGCATTAACTTCTGGAAAACCAGAGTTAAGTTAAAGAGTTTTATGATGATTGGCTATCATTCTTGAGACATCACGCTGCTTTGTATCTTGATACAATTAACGTCTCACTATCAGCCGTTTGCGAGTTTGTTTGACTGCGTACTTCTTCTCGCCGAGGGTGAACACATGTACGGAATAGACTCAATGAAAACCCCTACAAGAGGTCCTCCCAGTGTTTAATAGTTGTCCGAAAGATTCCCCAGTTCCAGTCGTTTTGTCCCAAAAGTGATCAACAACTTGATTGACAGATGAAACCAACCAAGTGTCAGTCGCCTAAGGTAAGTATCTTCCCCTTCAATGGAATTATAAACTGGCCTTTTTACTTAAACACCGGAGTTGGACGCTCTCTTACTGTGCGTCATCTGTATTCAAGACCAAAGTAACGTGGTTTTGTTGCTCTTGAGTTTATGGGGCTATGATCAGCAGGCACTGAGCTTGAGCGCTAGTTCTTACACATTTAATCAAAGCAGGACTTGTTAGCTGACTGATGTATTATCCATTGATTAATTACTTACTAGAGTTGTAGCTCGTCTTGTTTCTATTTGAGCCAATTCGGACTAGACGACAGACATCTATCTCTTCGTGTTGTCCAAGAGGCTCTCAATTCGCCTTCCTGCTTGCTTCTGTCAAACGAGAAAGATATTAAGCAGATCTCGACACTCAATCCGCCTTTAGACACCTTTTTCGATTGCATAACAATAGATGGATAACTCCGGGTTCCTATCTGCTAAGGCTAACGCGTTTTCTATCGCTCAATTGATTGATGGTTCGCATCGCTGTGTTGATCTAGAAGCCATGAGGAGAAAGAGTAGTGGATCGTACGCTAGTTCATGGAGCTCACAGCAATTTCACCAGGAAATGGAAGGTAGGTATATTCATGATCAAGAGTATTGCTTATTAGAAAAAATATATAATTACCTTTTATCTCAGCAATCGAGGTTCTTTTATACTTGTGTTGACAGAGCCGTTAGGGCATTGGCTTGGAAAGACAAACGCGTCAGTTAAGATATCTGGAATGAAAAAATAAAACAAAACTCCCTTTTTACCCGGACTTTCAAAAGTTCTCAAAGATAAACCTTTCTGTCCTAGTACATGTTTAAATACAGCTAATCTTTTGAGCTTTCAACAGTATAGTTCCTCTGCTAATCTGCAGTTTACTTTCCTAAATATTTGCTGTATTTATCCATAGCTAATAATCAATATTTGCAGACAGCGTTAATAAGTCTTTCTCTCGGCTGAAATAGCACTAAAAATGATACAAAATTGCCCGGCTAAGAAAGACTTAATTTCCAAAAACTCGCCGAGTTAAATCTTATCGCGTATAACAGAGAAGATACTAAATAAACTATTTTCCTGTTTTAATTTCAATCCAAACAGAACGACTACTAAACGCCGGTACAGGCAAAAGGCTTCCGTCAAGATCCAACTCACTGTCTGAATCCGATGAAGATAACGAGCCATCTCCTCCATGTTACATGTCGAGTTTATCTTCCAACAGAGCTGACAGACTCGCTTTGAGTCAACAATCTCGCTCGCCTTGTGCCGAAAACTCGTCATCTTCTAGGAATGCTTCAAGAAGTCTTGCTCATGTCCGTGTTGAGCTTGAAATGAAGAGTTTATGGGACGAGTTTCACGCTCTGGGTACAGAGATGATAGTTACCAAAGCGGGAAGGTTAGTTGATGAGTCGCTGGGAGATGCGTTGTGTCTTGTTGTTATCGGTTAGCTATTCTTACAAATCTTTATCGATAGCGATGACGGAGTATAGGATAATTCTGACCTTTTTTGAATCGCACGTATTATCACTTGTGTAGCACTCTTGGCTGCTAAAATATCTGCTGAACAGCTCTCACCATCAATATTCATAAGGTTAGAAAACAAAACCGTTCTGGTTGTGAGGACATCTTTGAGTTTATCGTGAGGCCGACAGTTATCGCCGAGGTCTGGTTGAACTTTCTTCCTTGGAATTGCACCTAGCTCGACGTGGCTTCCTTTAATGCTAAACTTTATATATGAAAAACGTATATTCGTATCTAGTCTCGTTCATGTACGAGGAATTCTAAATGACAAGAGAAAAAGTGCTTCACTACTTCGTGGAAGAGCGCGCGCTCATAAATGGCGGAACGAGTCATTTGTATATATTCAAAGCTTCGGAAGCGAAAGAAAACTTTTGCAAAAGTCTTTGAAATCAGTATTTTTTTTTTTTGTCAAAACTAAAATCTTTAAGTTGAAATCATTAGTTCAACTATCAACCAGGAATACAAAGAACATATAAGTAGAGACGCTTAGCAAATTTTGCTTAGCGTTCACTACGGAGATTGTGAACTCCTCCTTCTATGAGAACAGAATACGTTGTTAGACTTCTTATCTGTTGATTGTCCTAAGAACCGGCTTCTTGTGTATTTATTTTTCGTCTGTAATTCCATACAATTTGTGTGCTTTCTTCTGCTTAAGTTATTTTTAGAGACTTTATTAGTCATTACGCTTTTAACAGGAGACGTCGTCTTTGTTAAAGTATCCTTATCTTTTAGTCAATCAAGAAAACAATTACAAAGAATAACAAACCTAAATGGCTTTGAGTTGAGAACTTTGATGATAAAAATGTTGACTTAAGAGTTGTCTTCTGTTAATTGACATTCCGATGGTTTTTCGGTCTCGGGTTATCGTTGAAAACTGGAGTAAAGTGACAGAGGATTATAATGATTTTCTGAGTATAAAATTCATGCCAAGATCCTGAGAGCTTCGCACAGTTGCCGCTTAAGTTGCTACACCGTAAGGAAGCTTTCTGCCCTTGCAAGTTTTTGTGTTTTCTCAAGTGCTATAAATACATGAATCAACTCAACTCAAGAGAAAACCTTTCAAGAAAGAAATTAAAAGTACTCCGGCGGCTGTCGGCCTATATATATTAGCCATGGCTGAAGTTGTAATCTGCTTACGAAGGATTTTGGTATTTTCTAACGGATTATAGTCGTTGTATTTGTGTGAAAATGCTAGTGCTAACGACAGTCGCACTATGAGAGAGGGTTGGGGGATAAAACAGGGAGGGTTGGCCGCAATTTTGAACTTCTTAGAAGGGGTGAGCTGTCTATAAACATGGGCAGCGGAGACGGAGGGGGGCGCTTCAGTTCCCCTTCAGTCCCACTTTTTACGAGAATGACATACATGTTCTACTGTCAGCAGTAAATGGGTTGAATGGTTCGCGTGTTGATTTTCATTGTGTTGTTACCGTTTTGTTCCTTTCCTACGGCCATGATCCTCAGCGTTTAAACAATAGATTGTTTTGAATGTGACATCATAATGAAATAGAGCTATTGCCATTTGTTTTTACCTATTTTATGATTTTTAATTTTAAAATTTAATCCCGAGGCACCTATTGCCATCAATTATACTTCAAGTTATAATTATTTATGATATTATTTTCCATCATTCATGGCTCAAGGAGAATGTTCCCAACATTTCAAGTTCGTCTATCCGGTCTCGACCCGACTGCCCGGTACATCCTCATGATGGACTTTGTCCCCGTGGACGACAAGCGTTACCGATACGCCTTCCACAGCTCCAAGTGGTTAGTGGCGGGAAAAGCTGATCCCAGTGTGCCGGGACGCGTTCACATTCACCCGGATTCACCGTGTACTGGGGCTCAGTGGATGAAACAGCTCGTGTCCTTTGATAAACTCAAACTGACCAATAACCTGATGGATGACAATGGTCACGTGAGTATCACGTGCTTGATAATTATTATTCCTCTGTTCGCTCTTCGAATTGTACCAACCTTGTCAAAAATTTGCAAAAGACTAAGACTTTCACGGAAAACAGACGAACAGTTATTGAAAAAAGAAGTGATTCAAGATATGATTTTGCGAGTTCAAATCTCTTTCAATCAGTTTGACTTTGCAAGTGCTAGCTACTTCTAGTAATTAGTTTTTTATTCCAAAAAAAAAAAAAACGCAAAGCGCATGATATTTCGTAAATTTTCGAGTTCGAGTCGAGTTCGTAAAGCATCTATGGATTATTTCGAAGGATACAAAAAAATGGCGTCTACACCAAATTCAGAGTGGTTAAACGTGTCCAATAAAAGCGATATTTTAAAGGAAGAAGATATTCCAGGGGCAAAATTTCCTAGAGAACCAATAGAACAGTGTAGTGTGGTTCCGTTGAGGAGATGACTACTGTGCAGAGGAGCAAACCTTCAGGCAAAAAGGTTGATTGCCACAAAACCACCTAGATACACAGATACACAAAAAAAAAAAGGAAAAAGAAAAGAAAAGAAGAGAAGAGAAAAAAGAAAAGAAAGAAAAAAAAAAGAAAAGAAAAGGATGAAGAATAAAAAGAAAAGGAACAAAAAAGGAAAAAGGAAAAACTGAAAATGTGACCTTTTCGGGATTCGAACCCGGGTCTGCAACGGTAGTTTATTCAAAAATAACCGTGAACACACTAACCATACCCCCGAGACATTCCCTTGAAAGCTGAGGCGCAGTATGGATTTCCGAG
>JAAAQI020139958.1:0-12190 GCA_011800005.2 Stichodactyla mertensii
AACACCGTGAAAAAAAGAGAAATATACTTAACTTTACTGACGTTTCGAGCTTTCGCCCTTCGTCGGAGTAAAAAAGGCGACGAAGGGCGAAAACTCGAAACGTCAGTAAAGTTAAGTATATTTCTCTTTTCTTCACGGTGTTACAGATTTCCTTTTATTGGTTATTACGTTTCGACAGCTTACTTTATGTAAAATCAGTTTTGCAAATATTGATGGGCGTGAAACATTTTAACGTTTGGCACTTTTAAGTAAGTTATTTACATTTCTTTGCTCTGTTATAGACATTTCTTCGACACCTTCAAACCCATGCGACACAAATCCTTGTCAAAATGGAGGCACATGTTCCGAATCAGATGGAGAGTCTAGCTGCTTGTGCTTGCCTTTATTTAGTGGTGATAGATGTCAGAATTCTCTACCAACAACAACTGCATGGTCTCCATCCCCTTCCTCATCATTTCCATCGCCGTCGTCAACGTCGTCGTCATCTTCGTCAACGACACCACCATCATCATCATTATCAGAAGAACCAGCAACAACCTCGAGCACGGGTCCAGGCTCAACTGTTAATCTATCTTTTTCCGCCTCTTCTTCATCCGCTTTAACGTCAATCTCATCTACCTCTAAGACTGGAAGCTCGTCCGGGTCAAGTGATAGTAGTGTTCCATCAACTTTAACAACCACTTACAATGAACTCACACCTACCAACTCTTTGAATTCAACTCTGTCCGGGTCTTCTACGAGCAGTAATTCAGAATTGAGTAGTATAAGTATCATCAGCGCGAGCATCACCGAGAATGTAGCCACAACTCCCAGCACAGAAATACAGCCTACTCCATCATCGACAGCCTCTACAACTGAAACTGCAACAGTTTCTACCACGTATACCTCTGCTAGTGGAGGTGGTACAACCCCTGCATTAACTGATGAAACTGCTACAGTTTCTGCCACAGATACCTTTACAAGTTTTGGCGGCACTACCGGGACGCAAGCGACGGCCAGTACACCTGGATCTGGAACAGTTAACAGCTCTTTTCCAAGCATAACTTTGATACCTTCTAGTGCTTCTACTGCTTCAGGCAGAGGTTAATACTTGGGCTTTTACCGGCGATTCATATATAAGTGCTATTGATATGGTTATTGTGGCTATTATAGCTAAGAATGGTGTTGGTGTTGATATGAATACTGCTGCTACTAAGGTGGTGTGTGTGCGTGTGTGTGTGTGTGTGTGTGTGTTTAATTGATGTGGTTGGAGTTGCTGCTGCTGCTGCTGTTGCTGCTGCTGCTGTTGCTGTTGCTGTTGCTGTTGCTGTTGCTGTTGCTGTTGCTGTTGCTGTTGCCGTTGGTGTTGGTGATGGTGGTAGTGCTGTTATTGTTTTTGTTGGCTCTGGTGGTAGTGGTGGTTCTTTCTTTCTTTCTCTTTCTTTCTTTCTCTTTCTTTCTTTCTTTCTTTCTGTCTGTCTGTCTGTCTGTCTGTCTTTCTTTCTTTCTTTCCTTTCTTTTTTTAATTCTTTCTTTCTTTCTTTCTTTCATTCATTCTTTCATTCATTCATTCTTTCTTTCTTTCTTTCTTTTTCCCGGCTTTTCTAAAACTTCCTAAAGCTTGGAAACGTTGCTATTGCATACATAAATTCGTGTTTGTATTTATATTTAATATCAAATAGTGGATGGTGGTTTCAGTGAATGGAGTGCTTGGGGTACGTGCAGCAAAACCTGTGCAACAGGAAACCAGACACGCACAAGAACGTGTACAAACCCTGCCCCAACTAACAATGGCTCAAGTTGCAATGGATCATACACTGATACACAGCAATGTAATCCACAACCATGTCCAAGTAGGTGAAATGAAAGGAAACACGTGATAATATAACATCAATACAAGGAATCCACCCTTCTTAGCTTCTGTGAAACACCTTAAGCACCTCAGATGTCAGTTTTCTCGAGATGTTCACCCTGCATTGTTATGGTCCTTTTTTGTAGACGACGTTTCGAAAA
Organism: Stichodactyla mertensii; assembly: GCA_011800005.2. Taxonomy (NCBI): domain Eukaryota; kingdom Metazoa; phylum Cnidaria; class Anthozoa; order Actiniaria; family Stichodactylidae; genus Stichodactyla; species Stichodactyla mertensii. Next base: position 1,993 of record JAAAQI020139958.1, read on the forward strand.
AGCTTTGGTCGTCTTCTTCAGGTGCTGGATGTAATGTTTCAAAGCCGACAATGAGGACTAGACAGGTTTTCCTCGGCTACGCCTCGGACTGGAAACCCCATCTAGTCCGATTGGAAGGCTTTGAAATGACATCTAATACTCATTAATTATTCGGGAGGGATCTATTTATTAAACGAGAACGTTTTTTTGTTGTTTTGTTTTGGTTTTGGTTTTTTTTTTTGTTAATATATAACTAACGTTTCAGGCTCGGACACACGATGGTATGGATGTAGTTTCGTATCATGTTTACGAATGACTTATTTTCTAGTATTTCACTCACGTCTATATAATAAAGGAGGGTTTTTGAATATCTCGTTAATTAGTCAATGGAGGGTGGACTGAGTGGACAACCTGGTCTTTCTGCAACAAGCCTTGTGGTAATGGGTCATCAGAAAGGATTCGTTCTTGTACCAACCCTACACCCATGTACGGTGGTCTGCCTTGTACCGAGAGTGGTAGACAGGAGAACGCATGTCACGCCTACCCTTGTGCAGGTAAGCATATATACTATGTTAGTTGTTATACATTTTATTCACTACCTCGATTCTGATTGGCCGAGAGCCTAAAGAGCTTTTCCTTCATATCTGCAGACAAAATTGCATATGGGATTTATCATGTCGACTTCCAAGTCCACGTGTTGGACGCGCGCTTAAAAAAATAGATTCGTAAACTTAAATAAGAATTTCCTACCTTTTCAAAATCTAGACCTCGGTCTTAATAATTCACGATATCATGCTCAACCTCATTCAATAATTGTTTTATATTTAGCTGCATTCAAAAGTCAGGAAATAAGGTTGCTTATTCCGCGTTAGTCTATGTCACCCAAAGTTGTAAACAAAGCACTGATCATAGTTGGACACTGACAAGCCTGTAACCCTCTTTTAAAACGCCTCTTAAGTTGAAAGAAAGGGACCGCCATTAAGTGGTCATCCGAGCCACGTGAACATTACTAAAGCACCTTTTAAGACCCTGAGTGAGTGAGCCTGCGGGAGGTCGTGGGCTTGAACCCACGACCTCCCGAACGATAGTACACTCAACCAACTGGGCCGAACTTGCTGGTGGTTGACTCGTTCGATTATTCTAAATCAGCCATGTTCTAAAGAGGGAGATTGCAATAAAGCGTTCTATAGTCTGTAATTATGATCGTTTTTGTCTAAATCACAGCTGTGATAATACAATATGTCTTACGCTTTACAAACGAAGAGTTCAATGCCAATTTAGAGAATAAAACATCATCAGAATGGAATGACATGAAAACCAAGATCGAAACAAATGTGAGTAGGGCAAAATTCCTTGATCTGATCTTCTCATCATTAGGATATAATCATTGGTTAGTGGTTTGGTAATCTTATAAGAAGGAGAATAACCAATGCAAGTGTAGATTGATGAAAGAGACCTTCTAACATGAAAGGCACTAGTTAGATTTATCCATTCATAGTTCCACTGTTCCATAGTTACTGTTGCCACGTCCGACAAGCCGAAACATTAATTCATCGGATTACAGCATCAAAACAAGTTGTGATTTTATGAAGTTTGGATGTTGTGCATCCTAAGAATGCATGCATATTTGGAGAATTAGCATTAACGGCTAAATATCTCCCTAAAATCGAAAGGTTTGTGTTGTTGTTATTTCGGACATGCCATATTCCTCTGGGAAAACTGTGAGGCACTGATTGGTGGAGCTACTGTTGGAGTGGAACTACGAATTGGTTTTATATTGAAGCAGATTATAGTTACAGATTTTCTTTTAACTTTTACCAAGATGTTCAAAATAGTGACCATATTTATTAGCACTTTATAAGCAAAAGGCAGGGAAAGCGGAACAATTCTGAAAGTGAGAGGCTAGCTTGAAGGTGGTGGTGGTGATGGTGGTGGGGGGGGGGGTGGAGAGCTAGATTAGTAAATCCTTACTGCTTTATCGTAGAGCATGTACGTCGTTCTCGTAAAAAGTGACGTCTCCACCGTCCCTGAAAGGTGGGGATTATTGATATATGACTACTATGAAAATCTATCTACTAATCTATAAAATCGTATTTTAAAGAATACGAATGTTTTTAATTGTGGTTTAATTTTGTTTAGGCTCGAAAAGCATATACCATTAACAGTAACGTTGTCCACATAAAAGTGCTCTCTCACAGGTTGGTGGGTGTAAATATGCATCTGCACTTTTGTCTTTTTTGTTCATATCTTTCTCATTATACAGTTTGTTGTTGTTCTTCTTCTTCTTCTTTTCTTTTTCTCCTCCTCCTCCTCCTCCTCCTCCTCCTCCTCCTCCTCCTCCTCCGGCCTTTTTCCTCTGACCATGAATCTCTTTTTCCCACTGCAATTAATGCTCGTTTTATTTTCGTGATTTTTATTTCCACTGCAGTTGTTCTAGTCTTATTTCTCCAATGTACATCTTCTTGTTCATTTATTAGTATCCTCTTTTGCTTATTTTAATATTATCAACAGAGCTGTTTTTTGATCTCCTGATCTTTTAGGAGGGGAAGTGTTATCAGTACCTTTAATCTCAGCTACTCAGCAATCGATTCAATTCAGATTGTCCAACTTTTAGAAAGCATCAGATTGGATGGAGTCTTTGGAGACTTGCCAGCTGAAATTTTGGCCATTATTCCAGATGTCGGTAAGGGAATGTTCGGTTCAGTGTAACGGATCCTTGGAAATAAAAGAATACTTCTCAAGGGAATACACGTAATCTAAAATGAGATAGCATGGCATCCAATCTAATATGAGTGGGTCCATTGTCTTAAAATAGCTCATCGAGAATGGGGGGGGGGGGGACATAATCATACTTCGGTATCCCAAACTAAAATATCCGAAATGGACAATGAGAAAATATACTTTCTTGAAATCTTCTTATTTCTTTAATATTTTTTGTTAAGCTTCTCACATGATGTCCCTTATCCGCAGTGCCAGTTGACGCACCAACCATCACTTACGTTTCAAACAGCAGCTCAACCAGCATACTTTTAAAATGGATAAAAATTTTGGATGCTACCGTGATAGGATACGCTGGATTTTATAAAAAGGAAGGAGCAAAGTTTTTACCTGAAAATGTCAAATCTACGCCTGCCGCTGACGAGCAAATGGTTGTTGGGGGGCTCAAGAAGTACACTAATTATTCATTCGTCCTCCTGGGGTTTACTTCAAAAGGAAACGGAATCCCAAGTGCTTTTGTGAATGCAAGTACTGATGAAGATGGCAAGTAAATAGTTATTAGCTTTTACGTATTTTTACCTTTCTATTAGTTTATTTAAGTTTAGTTTTAGTTTGCTTGCTTGTTTGTTCGTTCGTTCGTGCGAGTGTGCGCTCATTTTTACAAATTTATTTTACGTATTCATTTCTCGTTTTCCCACAGTTCCTAGCAAACCACCAGGAAGTTTCCAAGTCGTTACCAAATCATCAACATCATTGCTAATATCCTGGGAAGCCATACCACAAGAATTCGTCCACGGCATATTTCTAGGGTATAACGTTACTTATATAAAACGTGGCTGGGATAACGCCTTTATCATCAAGTACAAGATTCTTAAACCAGGTACTCATGAACTGGCCTTGGAAGATCTGGCTAAATATACTATATATTCGATCTCAGCTTGTGGCTTTACTTCAAAAGGAAGTGGCGTGTCCACCAACGTGATAACTGCTCGAACAGCAGAAGATAGTAAGTTAATAGTTTGAATATACAACTATTCAACTTTGAGAACTTTTTGTGTGCTGTGTGCGATTTTTATATATATGATCACTTTAATCTGGTTCTTGCTGGTAGAATTATTAACTCCGCCGATATGAATTGACTCTTGATGTACATAAGTACTCCGTAAAGATTGAATAAACTCCGTGAATGTACAGAAATTCTGGACTGCACTCCTTGAATCTGACTCTTGAATATACTCTATGAATGTACTCTGTGAATGTACTCTGTGAATGTAGTCGATTCCTTGAAGAAGTCTCTACTTTATTCTCTCTTTCTCACGACTTGACTCTCAAATGTTCGACTGTTTTCAATACTCGAGGACTCTCTTCTACTACTGACGTTTCTAGAACTAATTACGTGATCCCTAACCTAATTAACATAACACGTTTTACAACATGCTGTGTCATGGAGATGAACGAGGAAATGAATGAAGGGGGTCATGCTGCACTAAAGCGAATATTATTGGTACTAATAATAAATAATACCAAAAATATAATGCTTGAGTACTTTAGAGATTCTGTTGTTCTGCCATCCAAAATGGCTACCATCACGTGATCGTGCAAAACCTCTATTTGAGCTTAGAAACAAATTAGAACTTAGAATGGGAATGGACCATTGTTGCCATGAGAATATGGTATAATACGTACTGTATTAACACCTTTATCTTTATAATAGTTCCCACGATGCCACCACAAAACTTCCAAGCAGCAAACCTTACGTCAGAAAAGAGTATAACTCTTTCTTGGGATCCAGTACCTCGTGAGCATATAAATGGAGTTCTGATTGGCTACGTTATTCGCTACCAACAGACATCAGCAGCTGACGAGAAAGTAACAAGAGATTTACTAACCCGGTACATAGCTCGTGGTAGCAGAAACATTATCTTCCATGGTATACCACAATACAGCGTATGGAAATTTCAAATATCTGCCATAACCAATGCTGGTGAAGGAGTACGAAGTACCTTCACTTACGGAGGTGGGTTCCCTAAGGGATCATTAATTTTTTATCATCAAATATTCTTTGCAGTGAACTTAATTATTCAAGCAGCTACTAAAATGCTAGTGTCCGTAAAAAATATCCGAGACTTGTACAACTCCACAGTTACATTTTTCCCCCAGATTTTTTAAACTTAAATGTCCATATTATATTTATAGTTTTTCTCTTTATAATTTTACTTCTAAATAACAAACCCCGTTTTTGTCCGTAGCTTCATGCAGATGCCCAAAGATCCTCTATACCAACTACTTTGTTCATCCGCCATATTTGACGAAAAATAAAGATAGCTCCTTTGGCGGCATTTTTTACAATGTAACCGTAAAGATGATCAAATGGGCTTGTGGGGATTGCAAAAATGGCCACAGAAAGACCGACATCAATCTCAAAAGTAACGGAAAGGGTGGCCAGGCATCTAAAAAGGGAGCAATTGCCTTAATTAACGACATTGATGATGTTCCTCACATTAGCTTCCCTGTCTACGGCAATAAGTACATGGATAAATACATGGGGATGTATGAATACATTCACTTGATGGATTCTCCAGGAGTTGCTTTTATTAGCATCACCAATCCTGCCGAGAACGCAGGTCAACGAATCATCAATTCTGTGGTCGGGTGCTTTCCACTGTTTATCATAGCATTGTTGATGGCTCTTTTGGCGGGATTTGTCGTGTGGTTCCTTGTAAGTAAAACGCTTTCGTTTTCGAGGAGTTTCGTATGACTGTGAAACTTTCAAGGCACGCGGCACCATCACGCTCAGAGAAACTGATGACTTCAAATGAGCGCGCGAGTTCGCTAGCAAGCCCAATTTTGCCTCTATCGCGTATACAAACATACGCTGCTTTCTTTTATAAGTAAAGGTTTCAGACTAAACTAACCTTTCTAAGCTTTAAACTGTGGTTACATATGTTATTAGAACGTTTTAGAATTTTATTTTCTCAACCTCAGAATATGCACTCAGTCACTTTTACGCAATTCAATTTATTATTACATTCAAATTCATTTTTCAGGAATTTAGAACAAATGCGGAACAGTTCAGTCCCAGTTTCTTCAGCGGTGTTTGGAACGGTTTTTGGTGGGCTTATGTTTCCATGACAACTGTTGGGTTAGTAATCTTGCTTGTGACACTAACTAGCATTATACTCAGGCGCCATATCTTTTGTCCAATCAGAACAAGAATCAATTGCAACTGGGGTTATGAAATATTTAGAGTCGTACTCGATTTCACCTTGTGCATTTCGTAAGTTTCTTTGTGCTTAGCTGACCAATCATGTGGTCTAGTGGTAGAGTATCCGCCTCATGACTGAGAGGTCGTGGGTTCGAGCCCCGGCCGCGTCATACCAAAGACGTTAAAAGAAATGGAACATACTGCCTGCCAGCTTGGTACTCAGTATAAATAGTATGAAGTATGGAAGTTAAACACAAGGAGCCACCAGACCGGTCCCTTGCTGTGGCTTTCACTACCTATGTAGCCGTGTGGCCTAGGGCTATGAAAACGGAGATAGGCGCCACCCTATAAGTCACTTGATGTGGGAAGGAACTGAACTTTTTTTTTTAAAAAAAATAGTGCTTAGCAACCTCTCGCGTACATCATAACTTACTGACACAAACCAAGTATAGACCTTTGTAGCTTGGGCATAATCTTTTTCCATTTTAGATCACGTGTCATTCACTTCAGAATAAGATCCTTTGTTTAGATATCTCATGTTTTACTGAGAAACAAAGAAACAATACCCAAGGGAATGACACGTGGTCTGAAATGAGAAAACATTACACCCAAGCTAAAGAGGTCTAAATTGTCCATTTCTTGATTATTGACATAATTTCAGATACGGGGATCGTTTTACGGGTTCAAATGCAGGAAGAGTGTTTTCTATCATCTGGACACTAACTGGTCTTGTCATCATTTCAATGTTAACGGGTTCCATAGCAACAGCTTTGACAAGCGAAACTGTGCAGCGAGACATCATGTTATATGGAGCCAAAGTATGTATGTTGGAGTTCGCGTATTCTTTACTTAAAGCCGCATCACGAACAAGTTTCCTTGTCAAGGAAAAGCTGGCAAGAGCTTTTCCTCGACAAGGAAAAATTGTCAATGCTGAAATTTGCTCGGGTAGTTAACAGCAAGTAAAATGTGGCAAGAAATATTAATGAGTTTAGTTCTCAATCGTGTTACTTCACTGATCGAAAAGCAATGCAGGCACAACCTACATTTGTCAAGGAAAACGTGTTCATCATCTACACGAGCAAGAAAGCCTTGTCAATAGAAGGTTGTCAAAGAAAACTTGCTGATCGTCTACACGAGCAATGAAAATTGTTAAGGATACTTGTCAAGGAAAACTTGCTCGTGTAGATGCGATTTAATATAGTTGGTCTTTGTGACTTTTGTGATACAAACCCATTAATGATCATACCTATATTTTTACTAATTTGAACAGTGTCAACAGCATCAGATATACTAATCAAATTCACGCATTTTTCTTAATAGGTTGCTGCTATTCAGAATTCAACGGAACATCGTATAGGAATTCTCAAAAACGCCAAAGTTAACTTAGGTTTGTCATAAGATTATCATTCAAAAACCATTAATGAAATGTGGCGTATCTGTCTTGTCCTTGAAGTATTACTTGTTCAGCATCGTAAAAAAGATTTTCGTAGCTTTGAATTATGACCAATGATGAGTATTCTGAACATCCCCCCCCCCCCTCAAAAAAAATTTTTTTCCCCCTTCACGAAAACTTTCATTCGATTTCATTAAATTTATCGCGGAATGTCTTCTCTTTCAAATCTCATAGTTCTTTTACTTTCCTTTAGAGAAACAGTACAAGAATTTTGAAGAGCTAAAACAGGCTTTAAAAGCTCGTAAAGTCCAAGGAATTCTGCTTGACCTTCTTGTAGCTGCAGAAAATCAAGAAAATATTTTCGATTCCGAAATTAAAGTGAATAAACTCTTGGATATACGCTTCGGGTATGGAATTGTGCTTTCTGGTTCTGCTGCGGTAGTGCGGGGAAGATGTAGAGACTACATCAAGCAGAATATAGCTGATATAAGCAAGTTAATAGAGACAAAAACTAAAACTATTAAGGTAAGTAGCGCTCAATTTAGGAAACAGCTCTGAGTTGTCAAGCTTCATCGACATCGACAAAATCATCATCATCTTCGAATTCATCATTACTATCATCATCTTCATCATCAACACCACCATTCCCTCAGTCATAACCATCATCACCACTATAAACCATCGATTTTATCAAGCCCTTGACCTCTGGGGTATTCTAAGTCAGGGCACAGCAAACTCACAGATCATATTGGAATTTAGCGTTTCGGGTTTTGCGGAGGGAGGAAAACCGGGGAACACGCAGAAAATCCTCGAATCAAAGAAAAGACCCGCAACAAGAGCTTACTCACATGAAATGCCAAGTCCAGGAACCGAACCCGGGAGACCCCAGAGGTGAGAGGCGAGTGTGTTATCGCTACACCACCCATGTTGCTCATCATCACCAGCAACACCACTTCATACAACACCACCATTATCATGCATCATCACTACGACTATCGTCATGATCGTGTTGGTGATCCTCTATAACCATTTCAATCTTTGCAGTGCTACTTTCGCATGGGTCTTAGTCAATTGATTTTTATATTCATACTGATGTCAAGCTACGATGTCTTCCAATTTTTCAGACGGCTAACGAGGAAGAAGGTAGCGAAGAAGAGGTCACCATGTTCGACAGCAACTCTGATATGTTTCGAGGATTTCTGATGTTGTCGTGTGCTTCATTGGGTTGTGCGTGTATTGCAGGATTTGTATGGCATTTGGCATGCTATCTACCAAAACAGCGGGAAATACATATGATACGTAAAGGCAAGGATTTCATAATATTCTTTTCGTTAGTGAAAGAAATAACAATAACAACAGTAGATAGTACCAATTGTAATAACATTCAAGACCAGCATTCGAAAACAGCGATATCAACATTTATAATATACTCAACAAATCTGCATTCTGATTGGTCTAGAGCAAATGCATAAATAGGTAATAGAGTGCTATTTGATTCCGTATTGCACTCTGTGAAGTAATAATTTTATTTTATTGATTAAAAAAGGTAAATTTTTGATATATTTTCATTATCATATTTTTCGTAGGTTCGTCTTTCCTGTATTACCAATTATTTTGAATAGATTTAAAAAGTTGAGACAGGAAACCATTCAAGTGTTAGTTATGTTTTGTTTGGCACGCCTTGTTTTTTGTATTTTGTTGAGTATATTACAAATAAAAAATCGCATAAACTGCTCGTGCAATTCGGGATTTATGGTCACTCATAATGCTTTGAAAGTTCTCAAATTGCACTCGCCTACGGCGCGGCTCGTGCAATTTTGATCATTCGTGCCCATAAATCATCATTACCACCATCACTACCACCACCACCACCGTCATCATCATCATCACTAACACTATATCATCATGATCATCATCACAAACACCATCATCATTCGACATCTAAATATAACAAAAGCAACAAACGAACGACAATGATGACTACAGCAACATACCATTAGCAGCAACGAAAATCATTTATAATATCAAGAACAAGAAACCTTAATCATTAGTTTTACTTTATATTTTGTAGATAATATCGCTGTGTCTTATAGAGATGACCTTCTTCGAGAAATGAATAAAATGGTTCAAGAATTCTATCAAATACAAATGAAAACACTAGAAAACATGAAAGAAAGACACAAGCAGGAAATACGTTATTGTTCCTCGAGAAAAAAGATATCAAGAAAAGAAAAGGAGTTTTTCGATTAGGGAAGAAGGGAGTTTTTTGTTGGTCCAAAGCAAACGACCAAGTGCGTGTGCGTTCCTTAAATCAAAAGCATAACTTTGCCCCACAAACATCCAAACGTCCAACCTGATCATCTATTTCAAAAAACGTTGTCACAGCCAAAAGCAACATCAAGCAACAAGTCGAGACCAAAATGAAACGTCTGTTGTCAGGATATTAGCTTAGTTTTCGGACACTCATTAGATCTTGGGAAGCATAACAGCCATGCAGCCATTTGTAAAAAGACTAAAATGACTGCATCTATATAACTGGATGAATTAAATCACGAATTTTTTTTCCCACCGTCCCACTGTGTGCTTGCAAATTCTACAGCTTGGACACATATTCCCTAATTTCGTCTTAGATAGCCTACAGAGAAGTTTGTTAGTAAACAAAAGATAGTTGAAAGCCTTTAGCCTTAAGGCTTTTTTCAACGACAACGTTAATTGAAATAGCTATATGAAGCAACACTTCAGTTCGTAAGTGAAATTTGCATCCAGCTAGGATGGTTCAAAGTAAGGGACCAGTCATAAAGTAGAGGGGGGAGGGGGGGTGGGCTCTGAAAAATTGGGGGTGGGTCACTAGTTTTTAACACGTTAAAAAGGGTGGGTCAGGGAAAAAATGCACTGCATTAGGG
>JAAAQI020139969.1:0-2500 GCA_011800005.2 Stichodactyla mertensii
CAATTTATTCGTAAATGATCTTCACTAGTAATTTAATAATGGTAAATAGGTATTTTCAATTTTTTTATATATTGTAATGTTTAATTTCTTTTATTCATTTATTTATCTATTGCATTCAGTTATTTCTTTTTTCTTTGAGGGCCATAAGTTAGACAACTGTAAGGTTAATTATGTTACCCTCATTAAATAAAGATTATTATTATTATTATTATTACCACCACCACCACCACCACCACCACCACCACCACCACCAACAGCAAGGACGAGACCAAAATCACGTCAATATCTAGCAATTTGTCGATCTTTAATCACTAAAGAAGAAGCAATATACCAAACTTCAAAACCGTCATGGCCACCAGAATAGATTCTAACCTGATCATATATAGTCATATCTGAACTTCAGGTTTTAAGAAAAACAGCCCGGAAGGAAAGGAAATGCACCAGAATAAGCTAGAGAAAAACATAATGATCAGTTCGGTAATGCGCGCTAAAGACGCACTTTTCAATACGAGAAACATCGGCGGACATTAGATGTTTGGTGGTCAAACGTAAGCTAACTTGATCGGTGTTGGTCTATAATTCTCTTGAATGGACCGCCTCTTTGTTTTCTTGAGATGTGATTCACTTCAGATACAATAAGCAGCTTAAAATACATTACGGAGCCTTTATTGGTCCATAAAAAATGATATAATGTCGTTTCTTTACAGCAAAACGTCAGTTTTCTTTGGCATTTTCATATATCACAATTTCGAATTTCTAAGAAAAGTGGAAAACGTATTACTCACCGAGTGGAAGAAAACAAGCCAGCGTGACGCAGACCAGAAGTTTTTCTCCCAACATCATCGGACTTGAGTCTTTCCTTCGGGCTCCTTGATGAGTATATTGTCGTGATCAGATCTGATCAATGCGTTTAAACTGCTTGATTTGAAATGTTCCCTTCACTACTGACCAGAAGGATTTGACCAGATCAAATATATGACGTCAGTCAGTCAAGAGCAGTCTCAGCAAACGACTTTCCTGTCAATAGTCGCACTTAATTTCATTTTTATGCAAAGTTAGAGAAGTGGACACGAACTAAACCGAACCGGCGCTAAGAATTTCTAATGATCTCATTTGCAGGGAGTTAATTAACCTCATCACAACTGTCTGAAAAGCGGGTTATGACAATTTCTAAACTATATTGTTGCCTTTTGAAAAAGACCTTTATATGAATTTGAAATGCTCAAGAATCATAGCCCTGCAGCAGTGCGACTGTCATTCAAAGTATGTCCTGCCGTCATCAAACTCGCGGTGTTTTTGATGTACATACATTCAATATCGGTGTTTAAAGTCATCAATCAACCATCAATGAACCTCTTTTCAGTTTGATAGTGGGTAAACAATAAGAGCCTATACGTTTAAGAAATCCTATCCAAATGTTTTCATGGTCTTCATCACTGACGAGGAGTAGAGAAACTTATAAAGTTGTGCTTTTTGCAGTTAGTTAAGTTACTGCTAACTAACAGAGTGGCAAAGAACGTTTCACCGCCAACTCTGGGTGATATGCTAAAGGCCCGTTAACGTTAGCACTTTTGTCGCGCGACTTGAGCGGTGATTTCATGGCGAATCGAAACCCAAATCACGCGTGTTTGCACTAAATTCTAGGCATCTATGGACAGTGTTTGCATTGGAGGAACATGAATTACAAAGAATACACTTGGAAAATATGGTTGTTGGAATTTCTGAAGACTTGGGGGGGGAAAGATAAAATCGAAGGTAAAAAAAGAGAAGTTTTAAATTCACCAAGTAGCCACCCATCCGAGTACTAACCTAGCCCAACTAGGTTTGACTCACTGTCTTGAAAGCACAACGCATTATATAGACCACTGGACTATCGCTTTTAAAGAATTACCATAATAATGCATGCGAAAACAATACACTACAAAGACTAGGTTATTTCGATCTTTCAAATCGACGTAAACCGTGGTTAGAGCAAGGGGTTGGTCGTATATGGTCTGAGGGCCGGCCAGCCTCTCCCCTGATGCTTCGGCAAAGATTCTCTAACCCCTAAGATGACGGAAACGGCACTTCTCAAACTCATTACTAATTCATTAGCTGAACATCCAATCAGGAGCTTTTATTCAGTCAAGACACTTGCATTTTAATTACTTACCTTCTACTTGTGCTTCGCTTTCCTTCTTTCGCCCTCAAGAAAGTTCTTCTTACTTTTTTTTTTTTAAAAAAAAAAAAGAACTTGACAAACCAAATGTTCTCTCAACCAAAATCGAACCCCGGGCCCTAGACTACTATGCTCTCTACTTCTCCATTAGTCTATCTCACTGACTGTTGGAAAGGAAAAGGAACATTTTTCGACAAAACACATTAGCGACTTAAAGATCACAAAAGCCATTGTTTTGATGAATGAAGTTAGAATGAGTTGGAGAAGCCATATCAAAAACTCGTGCTTTCATCTGTTTCCCGGTGTTTGGAGTCCCTGATAAAAAAACTCGCACTCGTTTTT
>JAAAQI020139969.1:5000-12189 GCA_011800005.2 Stichodactyla mertensii
CCTGTTGGGAATAAATGTTTCTCATTTCAGATCAAATGAAATAACCTTGGGGATTTTTTGCTTTTGTTTCTTAGTACCTCTTGAGAGGATATATTAATCAATGTTCCTCAAACAAAGAATCTTATTCTTAATGGAATGACATATGGTCTAAAATTAGAAAACATTGCATTATGTGCAAGTGAATTTGGTCTAATATTTTCCAATATTTCTAACAATGATCAATGCTCAAACTTAATTGCTTTACCTTATTTGATGGAAGCATTAAAAAGCATGGATACAGTATTCTTAATCTCATGAATAATTAATGAGGAGAAAATCACAACTGTGATGGTGGTTTCAATATGTGATCTTAGTTGGCATAAAATTTGCCCAACTTTGGCTTTGATTTTCTCCTAGAATTATTCATGGTTTGAGCAGCTAGATTAAACACTAAAAGAGTGTTTCATCCTATATCCAAACACCTTGAAGTCATTTTAAAATACTTGGCTGTGCCTTGTATTTTTACCCCACATCTCAGTGTTTGGATATTGGATGAAACACTCTTTCCTCTGTTTGATCTAATGCATAAAAGCCACCAATACCCTGTCTAGGAATATGTAGGAAAGCATTTGCTTAGTTCAAAATAGTTAAATTATAAGGGTGCAGAAATGCAGGGTTGTATGATGGTTTGTCTTTTGATGTTGTTCTGGTTGTTTTAAAAAATGGGCTAAGAGAACTCATCCCTTTCTTCCACTGATTGCTGTTTTGTTCTTCTGAGACTTGGTGGTGAAGTCACGACAAAAAAGAAAGTCACGCATCACGCAAGTCACACTACAAAATACACATCGAAATAGAGCACATTTTGTATGAGTGGCAAACTTGTACTGTAGTAAAACTGTAACATACCTTATTGAATCTGTACCCACGCGTTGCGATTGGATGATTCGCACGAAAACAATGGGAAGCCATTTCAGTGTTGCTGCATACCGTACCGTGTACGAGTTGTAAGTCAGTACCGTACTCGAAGTTTCCCGCTTATACCAAAACAATCACGTACGTCACCTTTAGATACGAATCACAAGTCACGCACGTGATATGCAACTATAACACACGTTATGTGACATGTAATACAACATTTCGAGGCCTAAGTCAAGTATGTCACGCACGTCACGCGCGTTAAGTACGTTACATCGCGCAAACCATATATGTATAGCGCTTTTAAGTGCGACGGGACTCGTATGAAAAAACTACCTCCGGTCCAACATGAAACCTGTGAAGATTTCTCTTAACTTTTTCTTCGTGATAGGAACTGTTGCAAAGAATCCTAATTGTTGCTGGTGGAAGATAAGTGAATTGTATATAACATTATTGGCTTTATATTAGTAGGTTTTCTTAGGCAATGGACCCGGAAATACGTCACATCTTAAAAGCTCTATTCGGCATGTTTCACAGCATGATGTCGAGTCACGTCAAATCGAGCAAGTCAGTACGCACGTCACGCACATCAAAAATCACTAGAAGTTTTTGGTATTCTTTCTGTTGCTGTCTACAAAGCATATACAAAGTCCTCAAACCCGGAGCCCCTATTACTCTGAAGATAGCCTCAAGTCATACAGCGTCAAGATTCAAGTGGTTAATCAGGCATCAGCTTTCTTAGCTCTTTTTAGTCCTTCGTCTAAATGATATTGCCAAGGGAATAAGTCATTATCATGATGGCAAAAACTAGGCCATTATTCTTCACAATATTACCCGAAGACGTAGTCAAGACGCCAGTTGTATTTGTAGGAGCGGCGCTTGCAGCGGAAGTAGTTGTAGCTGACGTATTTGCAGCATCAGTCGAGACTGGGCTCACAACCACGTTAGTAGTAGGTGCAGTGGTTGTAGTGGGCGAGGGAGCACCTGTAGAGGTGCTAGAACCAGCTTCATTCGTAGCTTTGTCTGCTGTCGTTGTTGTCGGTACTGCTCTTGAAGTTTGTGTAGGTTGTGTTGTTGGAGTAGCTGTGCTGCTAGCAGGGGGAGTCGTCGTCTTAATAGTACTGTGAACAGTGGAAGAAGTAGTGCTGCTGATGCTGGTACTGCTAGCAGTAGAACCAGATGTAGTGGTGTTTGGTTTGGGGGTAGATACATTATTTTTGGTACCAGAAAAAGTGAGAGGAGGGGGGACAGTTCTAGTTCTGGCTTCACCTATAGAAACAAAATTATACGGAACATAAGTTATTAATTGAGATGCAAAGAACGACATGCAAATGTTCTGTTTCTGTTTATATATATATATATATATATATATACACGAGAAAAGTTTTCCACGAGAAAAGTTTTCCGTCTGTCCGTCCGTCTCTGCCCGTGCTCTTATTCGTCCATCCGTCCCTGTCCGTTCGTCTCGATCTATCCGTTTGTCTCGGCCCGTCCGTTCGTGTCGGTCCGTCCGTTCGTGTCGGTCCGTGCGTTTGTTTCGGTCTGTCCGCCGTTTGTCTCAATCCGTCCGTCCGTTTACTTTGCTTTTTTTCAATTTCTTAATGGTTTTGAGAGAAAGAGTTCTTAAAGAAGCCGTCTGGTAATTGTCATGTCCAAACTAGTCGAAATTTAACCTTTGGGAAACTAAATAAATTTAGATCGCGCATAAAGCATATTGAAGCCGCCATTTCAGACAAAATGTGATTAGATAGGATACACTACCAAATCCTCTAACTTAGTTCCTTCAAAAGTATAAACAATCTTCAACCAAAAGTGCCGATGCAGATTCTTGTCTGATGTATCACTTAAGCTAATGGATTGACTGACACACGTCCGCTGGCATTTCAAACCGATATGAAATTACACTTGGTGATCTTAATGCAAATAATTGGGAGGGAGAGGGGAGATGATAGAAGGATGATTGTTTCTAGAAATAGGGGGTGAAGGGTTAGGGAGATTGCGACTGTAGTAGTGGTGGAGGCGGTCACGGTCGGAGGTGACGGTCCTGGTGAGTGAGGGCGAGGGCGAGGGGGAGGGGGTGAGGGTAAGGGGGTGGGTGTGGATGAGGGTGTGGGTGAGGGTGAGGGTGAGGGAGAAAGTGATGGTAAGGGTGAGGGTGAGGGTGTGGATGAGGGTGAGGGTGAGGGTGAGCGTAATGGTAAAGGTGAGGGAGAAAGTGAGGGTGAGGGTGAGCGTAATGGTAAAGGTGAGGGAGAAGGTGAGGGTGAGGGAGAAAGTGAGGGTGAGGGTGAGGGTGAGGGAGAAAGTGAGGGTGAGGGAGAAAGTGAGGGTGAGGGAGATGGTGACGTGAGATGAGAGAAAACTAAACTAACGCGACAGACTATAGTAAGATACTTAGCTACAATAAAAGTTTATACTTCTTAAAGGGACTTAAGGCTTTCAAGTGGCTAAAAGCTGCTTCAACAACTAAACTAAAAATAGACCTTAATGAGAAGAAAAATAAACACGCAAACTGGCGAACAAATTTATCCAAATTTTCCGCAAAATCATCACAGCTTATTTTGTTTTTGTATTGACCTCAATTTCAAATTAGTGATTATCTACCTGAGCTTATTTGATTTAATTTCCACGAACAAGTTTTTTCATGGGTTTCATTTCTCGATAAACAAACGACATCTTATTTTTATACTATTTTTATGGTTCCAGGAAACCCGGTAGTTTGGTCTTCTACAACAGGAACGACCCTGTACTCAGTTACCATAATTATTTCCTGATGTTGGTACGTTTATCGTTCGTGTCGTTTAGTATTTTTTTACCGCGTGCAATATCATGTTTTTTATACGACAGCTGGATTTTGATCATGCCACCAAACATAATATTACCTTTCTTAATTTTTTTTTTCAACTTTCGAAAATACTAATTATCGATGTTTACGGTGTATTTTCTCCGACACTAGTTTGCGGTGATTATTATTTAATATATTTATTTGGCATTTCTTGATATTTTTGCCTGCTTTTGTCGGTTTTCCCATCCGCCAGGTTCAATCAGCTTTCAGTGTCGCGAACGTGGGGGAAGGGGGATGTGTTATGACGGTTGTGTTATTAGGCCTTAAGTAAGTCATAAGAAACGACCGCCCTCACGGATGGAATGAAATAACTTATCTAAATAGATTGATTTAGAAATAATTAAAAATAGCAATTCCCCAAAAATTTGGTATAGATCCCTTGCAGCTATTTCCAAAGCATTTCAGTTTGTGGGGGACAAAACAATGGAATATTTACAGTCTACGATTCTCAGGAGAGTAAAACCGATTCCATTGTTTTGTCCTCCGAACTGAACTCCTTTGGGAATTGCTGCAAGAGGTTTATGTTTCAAAAATAGATTTAAAATACATTTTTAAAACTGGTTAAATACGAGATGGTGGTACACGCTAAAAAGGAATGGATACGTGCTGTTTTTGGTTTTCAACAGAGTTCGTGATATCTTACTCATTTATCCCATTAAGAGAGTGATATATTCCTGTGGATACAGTGGTTTATGATTGGCGAACATTAAACGAGACCACTAAAATGACATGTAAATGAAATAGTACACATAGAAGGGTCGGCGAAACCTGGAATACTTGATCTTAAAAATGCTGATTTGTTTGTACGAGAGTTCGGTTGGACCACAAAGTATTGATATATCATAATAGGATGCTCTCTTTTGTACCGGATAGCGCGTTGGATGAAGAAGGATTTAAGAGATGAGGCGAAACCCACTCTAGATTAGCGCGTTTACTGCACTAGAATAAAAAGATCGGTTGAAAATCCTGCATAACTTAAAGCCAGATCGCTCTAAAATACTAATGCAAATCCACTCAGCTTCGACTTCAATTTTCATCTTTCAAGCGCAATCTTTTATGCATATTCAATATATCATTTTGATATATTTCACTAAATCAATTTCAGGGCGTTTTCAGTGTAGTCGCGTGCAAGGCTGGTCATCTAGGGTATAGTTCTGATCGAATTTTTTCAAATACCAAGACCGAATCGACTAGCTTATCCTAACAGTTTTTATTTTTTAGGTTTGTTTGTGAGGGAAAATCAGGTAGATTATGAAATATTTTCACGCTGGTCGCAGTTCATGGTGCAAAATTATAAATGAATGAATGAATGAATGTGTGATATCGAGAACCGTTGTCAAATGTCAAGGTACAGATATTTCATGCAATTTTGAAGTCGAAATATGGCATACATTCGATTCTAGATACATTTAAAATGTAATTTTGCTGGAAAATCTATTGAGGCGTGAGCCTTGAATGCAGAAATTAAATTGAGTCTTATCCTTTAAATTTTGTAAGGGGATTTTTTCACGTCAACTCACCTTTAGTCGAGATGGAGTAGAACACTGCAATCAGCACAACAATCTTCATCTTTGGATTGTAGATTTGCAGTGGAAAAACGAACAAATCCAGGCTAAATGTACAGAAATGAGCTGTTTTGAAGATATTCTTGCCCTTCGCACGGTCAAACCCAGACAAAATTGAAGACTGGCTACAACATGTGATAATGAAATACCGGAAACTAAACCATGTATGTTGATATTAGAAACCAGCCAATCACAGAGCGAATTGGTTGGCCACGATCGGTAAATCTTGTTCAGAAGGAGTGTCCGCATTCGCCGAGAAATTCTATCATTGATGACTCAACCAAACTCATAAAATCAATCTTTATTTATTCTCATATCAAGAGCGTTAAAATCCTTGATGGAAATTCCTAAACCCTTCAGAAATCTTTCAGCGTTGTTGTTATAAAATGTTGATAAAAATATACTCGGCAATTGTCAGACAGAATTTTTTTTTTTTTTGAGATTAGTAATATTGCTGCTTCTACAGTTATTGCATATTTTATTTGTTCCTCTGGTTGTACAATAATCTGTCTGCCAATATTTCATTTGGTATTGCGAAACCGATGCGTAAGAGCTAAAAATTCCGCTTTTAGCAGGTGAACAGATCTCCTCCTATTGGTCAGTAGATGAAGTAGATAAACGACGCTCGTTCAACATGTCAGCCCTGAAACCGGTACCTTGTAAAATCTGTCACAATTCCTCAATATAACGCGAACAATTAAATTAACTAAACATCGTTATAACTCAACAGCTAATAATTAAATAAGACAACCAGAACTCTTTTCGAACTTCAACTCCGGTTCACCTTTTAGAGCTCGTTTCTCTAAACAACGTTGCAACCTGTGTCAACGATCGCGCTCGATGTACACAGGGATTTTATTTTCCACGATACTTTAGAGTCAAACTAGTTCAGGCGTACCCCTTAGCCTCCATTAATGATTTCATTATTCGAATTTTGAGTTGATTGTTCAAACTTCAAAATGAGCTCTCAAATCGAATTTTGATTGGATTTTTCAACGAGTGCCGTGAAGAGGTAGAAAACTCCACAGAAATGCCATTATTCACCATTTTCCATACATCGGTTCACTGACCAAACACAAAGCTCTCGAGCAAGGCGTCAAGGTCCAGTGGCCTTAGTTTCAAAGGATTATGCAAATATCCCCTTGGAGCCTCGGCTGAATGCTTTGTGTTTGACCAGTGAACCGATGTATGGAAAGTGGTGAATAAAGTTTGTGTACATTTGCAAAAAAAAAAAAAAAAAAAAAAAAAAAATTCGAGTAGAGAATTAATTTTGAAGTTCGAATAATCAACTCAATATTTGAATAATGAAATCATTAATAGGACAATAAAATGACTTTTTGAGGGAATGTTGTTTATTTGCGCGTAGTGTCGTTTGCGGCCCGAGCGCAGCGAGACCAAACTTTAAAAGGCTAAAATCCATCGGATAATGAACCAAAAACCAATCAACAGTAGGGCCAATAATAATGCATTATCAGCCCGCTTGAGTCATTTGCGGTCCGCTGAGCGCGTGTTTGCAAGAGGGCAGTTTTCTGTTTGGCCACGTATATTGGTAATAATGGAATCTAGAGGGTACGCTTGAGCTAGTTTGACTGTAAATAGAAGTCCAGACTATAACTTTCACCACTCATGTTGTTGAGTCGACACCTCCATCTTAACTCCCTGCATTTTTAGTAAAGAGGTTGCAAGGAACGTCTAATTGAAAATGAACAAGCGAGTGACTATTAATAGCGGAGCACCATACTTTAGAAAAAATGGTAACCCATCGAGTTGATTTTTCATGGCTTAAGTATACGTCACGTCCGTCCGTCCGTCCGTGTCCATCGCGATGCTGATTGGCTGATTGCTCTTTGGCGGGAACTTGGTCTGATGCGTCCCGCATCCCAGC
>JAAAQI020139980.1:0-12189 GCA_011800005.2 Stichodactyla mertensii
GAGAAGATACATTAATATGGATAAACCTCAAACAAAGAATCGTATTCCCAAGAGGTCTGTATTGGGAAAACATTACGTCCAAGCGAATAAGGTCTATTGAGGCCGACATGCACAAGCTAAATTGCTGCACGTCTTTGTTTTCTGGACTGTGATTGGTTCACCTTAATTAGTGGTTAGATAAACTCCAGATAAACCATGCCTTTGAGAGTTGTATAAATGCATTGTAGTTTATCCTTGAAGATGCCGAGTAACCCTGGCAACAAACAACGACAACCTCATGGACTTTACCCGGTTCCATTAGAAATGCCTTGATGCCGTTGTAAAAGCATTGTAAACTGCGCTAGTGGAACCACAGCCAATACCATGAAGAATACCATAAAGTGTGGGTTCAAGGTGGTGACACTGTAGTGTCTTGTAAGTTCTATCTGTATGGTCTAAAGGACAACAGAGCATGGGTTAGAAGAGAAATTCACAAGTAGAAAGTTCATGAATGCTGGTAAATCTCCTTTGTGTTAATAAGAAAGCAATGTTTTAAAAAACACCCATTGAGCTCTAGGACTTTTTTTGTTTGTTTGTTTGGGGGGGGTAACTTTGAAGTATGCCCTACTTCTAATTACTAAATAACTACTAAGAATCTTACTTTCTGATTGGCTGAGGTGGCATGCTTCATAGCACACAGCACGCACATTTGCACCTTTGTATTTTATAAAAGAAATAAAAAAACTTGCTCGCTGTGCTGTGTGCAGTTATAAAGCACTTATTGGGTATGGGCAGAACACTTGAGAAGTGTTGAAGCACTCGGATCGTGACTATGCTTCGTGATCCAACACTTCTCTCATGTTCTGCCCATACCCATGTGCTTTATAGCTGCACACAGCATACGCCCGTGTTTTCTATTTCTTCGACATTGCAAAGATGAAGAACCCGGAGTACCACCATGTACAGAGGAAATAAGAGCTACAGCATCAGATAGAAAGGGCTGGAGAAATGCTTTGCTGCAGGTTGCTCCTGAACCGCCTGGGCACATGGGAAGAAAAACGATTCATGGAGGTTTCCAGTAGTTTTTCATTAACAAGCTTTTCCCTCCTTGAAAAGCTGGCATGCTAGTTTTTAAATAACAAAACTTAAGAAAATACTTGTCATGCAAAGAAATGTCATCACACTTGACTTCTACAATTTGCTGAAGATTTTTTTTATTTTGTTACATTAATATAGATAATTTTAACAGGGTTTGCATTACTAAAAGATCACAAAATTCCATGTGTTTTCCAGGAGTTTTCCAGTGGATAAATATAAAAATTCCAGGACTCTTAACTTTGAATTTCATGTCAGATATGTCAACACTTTTTATTTTTCAAAGAAACTAATAAAAAAAATTCAAGGAGTTAACCAGGAGTTAATGTCGAAATTAAAATTTTCCAGGAGTTTTCCAGGGCCTTGAAAGAAATTTTCGAAATTCAAGGAAGTTTTCCAGGAATTCCAGGAGCAGTGCGAACCCTGTTTTAAGAAACTGAATGGTCAAATTTAGGGCAAGCCATCCATACAATCAAAAATCATCAAACCCTGAAACATGTCTCTGGACTGATATTGAAAACCTTCGTGGACAACTTTTTTTCAAAAAACAAAATAGAAAATTAAATAAATAAATATGAATAAATAAATAAATAAATAAATAAATAAATAAATAAATAAATAAATAAATAAATAAAGGATATAAAAGTTTGTATGCTGATCTATCTTTCTGAAAAAAAATATTTTTGAATTATTTAATATTTCGGGAGTTATTTTGAAAAACATAATTTGAAGGAAAGGTAATCAAACACCGAAGGTGTTGTAACATGCCCGTCGCTAGGGGTAGTTCGTTGGTTCAAACGAACTCCCCCTCCTCTCTACCCCTTTTATTCGTAAATTTCTACAAGAAGAGATGGATGCATAAAAAAATGTAGTAGTGCAATAAAATGTTCATAAAAGTTATCAAAGAGTAAGTTTATATTGTTTTTTTAATTAACAAATAAAAATTGGCCTCGAACTGAAGATCTCTTCACAGGTGTGCGGTAAGGCCATGAAATCGAGGCCGCAATTTTTCCCGCGCGCGCTGATCTGCTGTTATTGCAATAACTGAGCTTGGCAAAAAAAACGAACCCCCTCTTTGGAGGTCCTAGCGACGGGCCTGTGTAATCTTCCTTAATCCCATTAGACTAGTGTCGGTAACTCTGTGCATTTTTTCCCGCGTAACGACACCCGGGTCTTCGAATGTTTGCTGTCGTATATATCAAACATGGGATCTCGCGCTCGATGCTGATGCTCGATTCTCGCAGCTTCACGAGCGATGTTTTGCGTGCACTGGCAACGCGATTTTTTAAAATCGCCAACGCGCGGGGAAGTCGCACGTGTAGCCAATCTTGCACAGGCGACGCGACAGCTGAAAAAATCGCCAAAGTTGCGAAAAATCGAGTTGAATTTTTCGCAACGTATTCGTGGACTTAGTCGCTCGTGTAGCCACTCTGCAACCTTTCCCTTGCACTCGCGACGCGACTAAAGTTTATCCAGCCAATAAGGTGCGAGAATGAAACTATATTTGTTGACAGAACCCAGTCCCCACGTCACGCGGCCGTTGTCGTCAGCATTCGTCCCCCGGAGAGGGGGGAACTCCCTTATAAAAGGGGGCGGGGTCCTCATTCTGAAAATGACCCCTGAAAGGGACCTGTATTTTGAGATGATGGGTGTGGCAGTGATGAAATTTCACCCCTAAGAGGGACCAATCAATAACGTATCATTTTGGTTCGGTTTCTCGATCCCGGCCCCTTTTATAAGGGAGTTCTTTTATAAGGGATCAAAATAAAATCAATCTTTGAAAATAAACGTTGTTGATCTTATACCCTAAAAGGGACCAAAACTCAGCTGGTTAGCATCCTCGTCATTATCACCCTAAGCGGAACCAAAACACTGATTTCAAACCCTAAAAGAGACGACGAGGACCCCCGCCTACATTTATAGGGGAGTCGTCCCCCCCCCCCCTGGGCCAGTAACCTTTAGTCAAGACACAGCCAACATACAGATCAAATTGGTTGATGTTGAGTTTTGTGGAGGGAGAAAAACCAGAGAATCAGAAGAAAAGCGCTCAACTCAAGGAAGAGACCCAACAAGAAAATTGTTTTTTAACAATGGCAGGAATCATGGGATTTTAGAACCCTAAAGTGGGCTTTCTGCATGTAAACATACGTTCAAAAGTGACAAGAATATAATTAAATCATTACAATATAAAACTGAACAACAAGTGTATTTATTCAGCTTTCCAATGAAATGGATCAGCCATGTCAAGAAACTAGCCAAGTTAATTACAATACATTGTTGATGATCTACATCATGAATAAAAAAGTGTTACCCAGTATATATATTACAGTACAATAATAACATAGTTTTAAAGTTAATATTTTTGATCTTGAAGAAGTATGTCCAAAATACTATATGACAAAAAACAAACAAACAAACAAGCAAACAAACAAAAAACCTGACTCAATGAAAAATATTTGTAGCAAGTAATTCATGTTAATTATTTTCCTCTAACCCAAGCACTTTTCAAGGTCAAATTACTCGGCCTGTAGATTCTTGCTGGTATTATTTGCTGAGGTGCTACTGATGGCAGTGAAGGGAAGTCAGCTTCACTTCTTGTCTTCTGCCACCCTTCGGTGTTCACTGGAGCTGAGTTAGTCTGATACGATCCCCATGCAAAGTTAGGTGCATTTAATTTCTTCCCAGTACTCTGCTGTTTACCGCTTTGTCTAGCAAGGATTTTTGCATCATTGTGGATTCTTAAAAGTTCTTTCTGTTTGTCTTGATCAGGAAGTAGAGTTACTAGTTCATTGAATATTAAAGTGAAGTTCATCCCAAAAAGATTCATACAATCCTCATAATAGGTATCAGCTGAACATTCCCCTTGACGAAAGTTCCCTGAAAGTGTTTTAAATTCTTTAAACTTTTCCATGTCATATTCCAACAAAGCCTTAATATTTTCTATCAAATTTTGATTTCTCAACTGATTGGCTTTGGCCATTTTGTCTTTTTTCTCATTATTGGTCGTGGTTTTTGGTTCATCTTTTGGCAAAGTAACATCCTCAGTTTTTCCATTGGATTGACAACTATCTGAAGTGTTTTGTTCACAGGAGTTGGATTTTTGGTCTGGAGATTGAGATGACAAATGCAGTTGAAAGCCAGGGGGATAACTGACTGATGAAGAAGCTTCAGGCTTTTCAGTCAGAGTGCTTGAAAAACCTGGAGCAGGAAACTGCAAGTGGGTTTTGGGCAGTGTTCCTAGGCTTGGAAAATCATCTAGGTTGTCCATAGTTTTACTCTTCTTGTTAAGGACTTCAGGTTTATGCGAAGGCTTTGCTAAAACTTGACCACTACTTTCTTTATCAATAGTTTTGCCATTCTGCTGGTTTTTTTGTTTCAAAAGAGTTGGGAAATCTTCTGGGCTATCCATAGCTTTAATTTTAGTGGGAGTAGCTTCAGGTCTTTGAGTGGACTTAGATGAGCCTTGGCTAGTTCCTTGTTGGGGTGCTTTGCCAACATTATTTGCCACATTCTTCTGGGGCATTGAAGCATTTCCTGTTTCAAGGCATGGAAAATCTTCTAGGCTGTTGAAACGTCTTACCTTCTTGTCAGTCTTCCTAATTGATTTTTGTGATGATTGACTGCCACTCTGAGCAGTCTTAGTTGCTCCATTCTGCTGACTTTTTAGTGGTTTTCCCAAGGTTGGGAAATCTTCTAGACTGTGCATTCCTTTTGCCTTCTGGCTAAAAGCTTCTGTCTTTTTCACAGACTTGGGTGAAGCTTTGGGACTACTACTTTGAGGATTCTTAGTATCAGAAACTGCTCCATTAAGCAAGGGAAAATCTTGCTCAGGTAATTCAACATGGGTGTGTTCATCCCTAGGATTCTGTCTTCCTGTATTCTGCTGTGAAGATTGATTATTTTCCTCTGTTTTACCAAGAGATATTTCTATGGCAGCTTGTACATTCTGATCTTCTTCTCTATAAAGTAGTAAAAAAAGGCAAAAATTTATATCATTCTGCAAAGTGTAAGAAATCAATGTAAGCCAATGTAAACTTCTTTAACTTGAAACCCCTGCAATAGTGAAGACTGAAGCATTTAATGTTGCAATAGTCATAAATACATGTAGTAATTCATACAATGTAATGAATCATACCTGTTGTTCAAAGCATTTCGCCCTTTACCCCTGTAGCGTCTAAATCGTTGATCAGTAGCTTGAACTTCTCCATAATCCTGTCCAGTTATATTCCTTCCTTGAGCTGTTTTGCGTGGATTAAACACAAGGTCAACTTCCAACTGTCTTGCCTGTCTAACTTGTGCTTTAGTCATCTTCTGTGAATGTTTTGATGCAATGTGAGCTTGTAAATCAATATCAGATCGAAACACTGAGGTGTACTGCTCATACTTGCACATATCTTCTTCACACAGATAGTGTTCTCCTTTAAAGTGCACTCTCAGGTTGACATAGTCAGTAAAATACAACTGTTTGCCATCTTTTTCACAGATATGACACCAGAAGTGATTTTTACGAAGATGACGGTGCAGATCATCATCATCAAGAAAACGCTCATCACAAAATTCACAGAGTGGATGCCCCTTGTAGGCTTTATCATCTGAATCTCCCAAACGTCGATGTTTGGCTAAATCAGCACGAGAGTAAACTTTCATCTCATGGGTGAACTTTTGGAGATGTTGAAGACAAATGTCACAGAAAAATAAATGGTGTTCTCGCTTCAAGTGATCACGAAGTTTATTAAACGTCTTTTCTGGTGGTTGGTCCAGACACTTGGGGCATTTGTGTTGTAGCAGTTCATTCACTTTATTGCGGACTTCTTTATCTATATAGCATATTCCAGACTCTTTTTCTGTATATCCATGCTTGACTTGATCTTTCAAAGAAGACCACTTACCACATTTCCTTGTAAGGAGGACCTAACATCAAAATAATAATGCTCTTAAATTTAGCAGTTTGATAGCCCACTTCCGAGTTCTCGAAAATGATGCATAACGGTGAGGTTTTGTGTGAAATCACACTTAGTGGCATGAAATGACTGACATTTCTTTGACTTTTTCTTTTGCTTAAAAGTTTATTTTTACGAGTGAAGTGCAAACAAGTCATAGAGAAAAGAGCAACAACAAAAACAAGTCACCTGTTTCACACCACAAAGTGTGATTTCGTATGAAGCCTTGCCTTCATGCATTATTTTTGAGAACTTGGAAGTTGCCAATTTTGATATTGTGTTACAAATTAGACCTATACTAAGAGACAAAATCCACTTGGAGTAATATTTCCCATTTCAGACTACTGTGTAAGTGCCATGAGGCTCATCTATACTTGTATATCTTCTCTTGCATTGCCAGGAAGCAAAGAAATAATACCCAAGAGAATAACACATGACCAGAAATAGGAAAACATTATGCCCAAGTGGGTTTGGAGTATCAGACTAGAGGGTCCCAAAGTTTATTTTGAATGGATCCCAAAAAGCTGACTTCTGGGACAACCTATGGACAAACACAACCCTGGTCTGAGTAGTTGGAGGCAACCATGTAGAACATACTTGAGTTCAGGGAAATATCTTTAATTTATGCTTGTGATATGTACATACATTGTACACTCTAGGAATTAATCTGAAACGTATTATTCAGTTTTGTAACAAGTGCCTGACAAATTCTCTATACTGCATCTGTTTTGAGACGATTATTTCAGCATACTAGAAGGAATGAAAAAAGCCAAACGTTTTAGATCAAGCGATTAAATACATGTATAAGCTTGAAGAAGTATAAGAAAGAACGAAGCTCAACAATTAGGGGCAACAGTAGAAAAACTACTCGTTTTGCACATAATCAACATCAAAAGATAAAGAACTTTAGTTATCCATCTTACCTTATCTAGATCAGTCCTACAGACAGCACAGTACTTCTCCTTCCCCAAGACTCTCATCCTCACGGAACACACATAACAGATGGGATGGTCACACTGACCAATGGCAAAATACTCAATATCCTCACAGCAAACAACGCAAAAACTAAAGGAATCGCTTCTAGTGTGATTTCTTGGCATCGTGGTAGTTTACTGAAGTGATCGAAGCAGTAAAACGTGGCTAAAACGTGGAAAGCCTAATAGCTGAGCTCACTAAACTAAAACCAAAAGCGAGAGAAACTAACGATGAATTCTCTTTGATGACGTCACACGATTGTTGCGTCATGAGTAGAAAACGGAAGTGACGTTTTACAGTACAATCAAATCAAATTTTTAGCTTCATATTGCTATTCAAATCCCAAAAAAAGCATTCTAAGCGTTATTTTTAGCTTTATTTGTGCTTTGAGTTAACAAATCTTATCTAAAGTAGTAAAAAAGATGCAGAAAAATATCAAATACTTCTTTACCCATAATTCAATAGGAGGAGAACTCTAGTTCCAGCCTCTTTGATGATGTGAGTCCGCGATTTGAGTCCAGCGGGTATTGTGTGAGTGCATATTATGGTCTAGGTAGACCGGTTTCTCTCTTTTCCTTCACAAAACTGTAAAAATTTCATCCCAAAAAGCGGGAAAAAATGCTTCCTTTTGGACGCGCTGGGCCGTCTGTGGTCAGGGCTTTAGGAAGAACAGCATCCTCAACGGTTAGTCTTGCTATTTAGCTAGTATATAAGGATACTGGGCTGTTTATTACGTCTTTTATTGGACGCTGAATAATGATGTGATGTTAACACTCTTGTACACCAAACTCTGTATCCAGTTATGATAATATGTAAAGTCCTTCTCAGTTCAAGTAAATATAAAATTTCAAAAACTGAAGAAAGCTCATAGCAGTGGACCACCGCTTAAGTTGATTGGAAGTAAAGCAGAACTCTTTGACAGTTATGTACTAAGCTTATTAAGCTTAAGTTTTTAGCTAAACATGGCTAACTTTGACCTGAAATTTAATGAGTATTAATTTCTGATTTTAGCAAAAGCTGTTTGCTTCTACTGCTGTGCCATTAAATGAACCTCTCCTGGATGTACAACCTAAAGAAAGTGTGTTAAAACCACAAGATGTACAGGTATATTGATCTATGATTCATATCTCATGCTGACTAAAGCTACCGTACAATGATCTTTGTATTCAGTGTGTATACACCAAATTGAAAAAACAGTGTCAGGTTCAAAAGGTTAAATCATTGAAGGTAAGACCAAAAGGATTTTATGGATAAGCACTATATAAGGCCCATTATTATATATGCATAGCATATTGTTTATTGTTGCAACACTCAAACATTGGTCGGAATTCTCAAAGAAAGCAATGTTCAAGAATTATGGCAATGCTCAACACATATTATGGGCCTCATGAACTATTTATGCAGAATCCTCCTTGGTCTCACCTTTGATGATTTAGCCTTTGGAACCTGACAACGTTTTTTCGATTTGGTGTATACACACTGAATATAAAAATCATATCCAGCTTTTAGGTAAATATATAGCAATGGATTTCATTTCAGTAGGAGAGACCACAGAAAATTTGTAACTGTACCATATATTCACTTTACTGTCACTATAATTATGCTTGTGATTAGATGATTCACGCAAAAACATTCACCACAGTGTTTTTGTGGTGAATGACACCTCTCTATCACTGCTTCATCCAATCAGAATATTAGAATATACAGAATATTCAACATTTCTGGATTGTTGTTTTAGGTCACTACTCTTGACAATGGAATGAAAGTTGCTTCACTAGAAAATCATGCCCCTACCTCCAAAGTAGGACTGTTCTTTGAAGCTGGAAGCCGATATGAGACCCAAGAAAATCTGGGTGTCTCACACTTTTTAAGAAGTGCTGCATTTGTGGTGAGTCAATATTCCAGCTGAGCGGAAATTAATTCTCTAGCCAATCAGAGTCTGTTGGGATTTTTCATGGCTGGTCCTATGTTCAAGCAGGATTTTCAACCTGAAAACAATTGGAAATTTGATCCGATGTATTTTGAGGCCTAGAAAAGTCCAAAAGTATTAAACAGAGTGAAATTTTTATCTTTCTGTTATCCAAAAGCCACGTGAGAAATGATTTTGAAGGCAAAGATTGAGGGCAGAGGTTTTTGTCCAACAATGCTTTGTGCAGCTAGTTGTTTGCTCAGCTGGTTACATCTCACATCTTACATCTCTGGGAGAAAATTGATGATGATGATGATAATTAATATTTCTGCATTCTGCATTTTCTATATATCTATATTTCTTATGTTATCTTCTTTACTTTAGTTACATTGTATCAGCAGTTTGAATTAAATACATTAATTTTTGATAATCCTCATTTTATAGAGTACACAGGATCGTACATCTTTCAAAATTGCCAGACAGTTAGAGCAGTGTGGAGCAAGTCTAGAGTATGTATTTTGATGCTATGTTAAGAAACCATTCAGAACCAGAGAACCAGTCCATGTAACATAGTTTCTGTACATGCCTAGTATAGTATGCATGTGTTTTTGATGTTGAGAATCCAATCTTGGTTCTGTAGAGCAAGCAGTACTAGAGATCACTTGATATTTGCTGCAGACTGTAAACGTGATAATGTGTAAGTATGATTAACCTTGTTGTGTACTGAATACAATGCATCCAGTCTACAGGTAGATACCCTAAGTTTTAAAAGATTCCCTTGGGTAATCTTAGGCAAGGAAAAAAACCTTATTACCATTAAAAGGCCACAATTATGTGGGTGGGAGGGGTCCTGTCAGTACATGTACATGAAGATGGACATTCTCACTAGAAGAGCAACCATACCATAAGCAGACATTTTCCATCACTCTTTGGTAATAAGAATTATGATCATTTCGCGTATGCATCGTTTCACCTACTGAAGTTCAACTACGTATTGTTTTGCCTATCTATCAAATAAGTTGTGAAACCTGTGAAACCTATCTTATTCTCTCACTACTTTACTCACCAGCACTTGTATTTTTTCCTTGTTTGGTATATTTACTGTATCACACTATTTTAAGATAGTTTTCACAGGTCTCACAACTTATATGATAGGTAGGCGAACTTAAGTACATGTAGGTGAAACGATGCATAGGCGAAACAATGCGTAGGCGAAATGATCGGATACCGGTAATAACACCAGAGTGCCTTTACAGCAAAACCTCCACTTCTGTTTTCCTTTACTTCAAATCCCCTCCTTGTATACCAGTAATTTATTTAATTTATTTTATATACCTTTTTGCTTAGTCAAGAAGTGCTAGACAGTCTTGCTAGTGTCACTACTAAACCTTTGTACAATCCTTGGGAGGTACGTTTTGTATATTGTACATGTAAAGATGCTTCATATCCATCCCTTGGCTGCAAGTCAGTAGTCGATTTCATTTCTCTAGCAAACCTCTCATATACATGTATTGAGTCATTCTTTTAAAATACAAATTTTTATATCAGATTGCTTAAAACTTTATGTAAGTGAAATATCGAATGTATATGAATAAATCAAGATACAATTATTTCAAAAAAGGCTGTCGCAGTATTGATTGACAATTGACAATAGAAGACCGCAAGGGATGTCGGTACTTTTAATCGTAATTAAATTACTCATGGTTTCAATTATTACACAGTAAAGCTTTCCATGCTGTCTTCAGTTCTGCAGGTGAATATGTCTATTAGTGTGTGTTTGATGTGAACAAATGAGTTCAAGTTTAATTTACCAAGTACATCCCTTGTGGTTTCCTATTGTCAATTATCAATTGATGCCACGACTATGTTTTTTGAAATACGTGTATATTTTAAATTGTTAATATTATATTTTCCCTTTCCTGTTCAGCTTGATGAAGTAGCTGAAAGGGTTAATTTGGACCTTGCTATTGCTGCAACACAACCACAAATAGGTGAGCTTTATATTGTAGCATGGGAGTGTTTTGGTGTTACTGTAATTTAACTTTCTATTTATACTCCCATCTGCTTGCCTGAGTCTTGTAAGATCTCATTGATGAATAGAAGATTACGATAACAACAGATAAATCACATCTTATGATAAAAAAAATGGGTGTTTTTGAACTCAAGATCTTACTGATGTAATAAATAGATTTGATTGTGTTAATGTTATAGTTACAATTAAGGTGTTTCAGGGTTTTCATTAAGTGCTGAAGATCATAGAATGCTCCAGTAACTGATCAAAATTATCCAGCTAAAATTTCCATTCATAGCTTAGTCTCATATATACTGTAAAATGTCCCCAGGACTCTCCAGCTGGGTCACCGTCTTCTCCTATCATTTCAGAACTTAATGAAAACCCTGGTATTTTCAGTCAATTCAGTTGGTTTTGTGAATTCTTATCCTTTAGTTTTTTTGTGTATTTTCTCTCTGAATTTCTCAGTATTTATTTCAATATTAGCACATCTGTAAAAAGACTTGTTGGTGATTGGCTGTGAATTTTCTCTTAATCAGTGTAATTAATTCATAATTATTATTTTTTTATCAAAGACAAGTATTTTTTGTAGAATGATGTGTTATTAAAAGGAAAGAGTTAATGAAAACACCACTTCTGTTTGATGAAAATGACTTAATACCACTTGTGCTAAGCTACTTTTATCAAACACGTGTGCATGGTATTTTTTATTTATTCTTCTCAAACCATAGCACTTTCTACACTAACTTAATGTTTTATTATTTTAGGTGTTCTCGAAGAGCTTAACAGAGTTGCCTACCGGTATTGTACTGTAACAAGCTGATGAAGATTCTTTCTCTTTACCAAAAAAATATATTGTTACATGTACATCTTCAAGTCAAAATTCACACATTTTAACTTTTCTTTATGTAGAAAAGAGTAGTCATGTTACTGATCACAGTATTTTATTTGCTTATAGAAAAACTCTTGGTAATTCAATCTACTGCCTTCCACATAAAGTGAACCATATCACAACCAACACGGTAAGTCTGAATTGGCAGAGCACTGTCTTCTCACAACCATAACTTTATACAGTAGAACAAAATTTATTTTGAATAAATATTAAAAGTTTCTATTTGATTGCTATGGTCACTTAGGATCACCACAGGCCCCCCATAAATAATTATGTCTTGGCAATTACAATAGACCTTTTACCAAAATGGTGGCCGCAAATTCGAATGAGTAAAAATTTAACTGAGTGAAAAATTAATACCAGCACTAGAAAGAGCACCTCAACTTTA
>JAAAQI020139991.1:0-12187 GCA_011800005.2 Stichodactyla mertensii
ACACAATATCCCCTCCTCAGACCCTCCCCACCCCTTGGAAATTCCAATCCCCCTCCATGGGGGAGGTATGCATATTTGATGGAACTACACAATATCCCCTCCTCAGACCCTCCCCACCCCTTGGAAATTCCAATCCCCCTCCATGGGGGAGGGATGGAGTATACAACACAAGATTATAATATGTTTCATACCATCTTTAGCTGGTTCCTGCGGCATAAATCTGACTCCTCTAGGGTTGACATACTCATCAGTAGAGCCTGACATTTCAGTTGTCCTGCCGTCATTGTGTACCTCCACCACATCATCCCCTTCATCTGTTTCTATAGATGCTACATCCTTGTTGTCCTCCAGGTCTTCTTCTGTCATGATGGTACTGGCAACGCTTTCTGTACCATCCTACACAACAAGAAATGAAAGATGAGCTTTATACATGCATCAAGAGTTTGAAGCTACACATGTTCACACACACGTTGACACCAAGTGGACTCGTAAAATATTCCATATTCTGGTACATATGATTTGGTTATCACTTGATGGTGTGTCTTTGATATTTAATGAAAATAGCACTTGATAAAATAAATGCAAATTTTGGCCAACTGCAAATTTGCAGAGAAAGCTATCGATTGAACTGTCTTTCAGAGGAACATTGTTCAAATTTGGGATGTACATGTAACTGGGACGTTATGAACTAGAAAACAAACAATAACCGAGTGCAAAAAGGTCAACCATTCATTAAACAAATCAGCCGTACCTGTAATAATTAGCTAGTAGTAGAAGCTGTTTCAAATTCTCGTCAACTGTATTACTTCTTATCACAGTCTTGGATGAGAACTTCAAGATTTATCATTGTCATAGAAACCACTTACGTCACATTTTCATTCCAATCTTTACGTTATTGTCTTTTGTATTTAGTCTTGTAGGTCAACGTACTGTCTTATAGTAGTCATATAAGCTTTTGCAGAGTCATTTTGGTTAGTGTATATGTCAAAACCCATTTCAAGTCTCCTTAACTCACCTGTTCATGAGGTCTATCTACATGACCATCTCTTTCCTCTTCAGATATCACCATTCCTTCAACACTGATAGAATCACCATCACCTTCCTGCATTATCTGAGACGCTACTGAAGGGCACTTGTTTCCTTGGGACTCCACTGTATCACTAGATGATGTCCCTGTCTCTTGTTGTTCTGAGCCCCCTTCTGTTAGGTCCCCTTCGGATCCACTAGGGACATCAGTTGCATTGCTACTTCTTCTACTGCTCCATTCCTCAGGTACCTCCTTAGAGACACTTTTTGCTTCATCAGAAGCAGGAATGATGTCATTCTTTACCTCTGTTGTCTCTTTCATCTGAGGTGGACTGGCTGTGTCTGGCAAGCTGGGTTGTTCTTCTGATGGTGATGAGGCTGAGTGTGAACTGTCATGGTGTGCTCTTCTTGGCTTTGGTGAGGCATGTTTCTTCTTTTTGCCAGTTGATATGGCACCAGCCCTCTTAAAAACCTGCACATAAACAACTGAATAAACTAATGTCATTTAAACAAACAGTTGAACTGCCAAGGTCATTAGTACAACCCTTTGACTCTTGAACAGTATTTGCAATGTTGGTCACTGTAAGGATGAATACAAGGTACAGAAAATGAGAAAAATCCCATTCTTTCTTTTACATTTTCTGTTTCATTTCTGTAGTTAATCAGGGTTCCCACTCTCCTGGTCAAATCCTATTTTTCACAGACTTCACTGAACACAAAAAGGGTTATATATGGTTCCAGGATCTTTTTTCATTTGCTGGCTCACTAATTCCCTGACCGTTCTCTGACTTTTGGCACATTTTTATAATTTCCCTGACCAAATACAAAATTCCCTAACCTTGGAAAAATTCCTAGTTTTCCCTGACTTTTCAAGGTCAGTGGGAACCCTATTTATACATACTAGTAAACTTGGTTGCTATGTATCCCAAGAAAACTCTGATACCTTACCTTCCTAATGTTTGGAATCTGACCCGGTTTAAAATCTTCCTTGAACTCTGGCATTCTAAACAAAATACAACCCGGTCAGAATCAGTATCCTATACGATACAGCACACACTCTCTGTTTGTTTATAAACATGAGTAGATACGCATCCATAACCAAAGCTAAAAATAATGCTAGCAAGACATGTTCCCTTTGTCAGGGGCAGATCTAGGAATTTTTTGAGGGGGGTGCACCATTTATGATTGGGACTTAAGCATCGCCAAAGATAAAGAAGTTGTATTTTCCACTGGCTGAGAAACGAAAGAAGTGGAAAATCTTTTCTCTCTGGGAACTCCACCATAGCTGGTCCCAAGCCCAGTTGAGAAAGGAGGAGGGTTGGGCAATGGGTTAGCAACCCACTCCCATAAAACAAATGCTTGCTAAACAAACGAGGGACAGATTGAGACCAAACATGTTGGTGCAAGAAGTGATGGGGCACCCAGGAGGCGCAAGTAGGACAGAACTTGGTAAAAGCCAAAAGGAAGCCAGGAGCCTGACAGCATCACTAATTAAGAGGAAGGTCCAAGGAAACGTGGAGAAGAATGGTAGAAAGAGAAAGGAATGGAATGGGGTGGCAGAGCTGGAAGGAAGCATGGATAGGCAAGGATGGAAAGATATGTGCCTTGCCTTATGCTCCACAAGGAGCTAAGAGAATATACATACATACTGCACCCTGGGCTGACAGTCATTCAAAGCCCTCAAAGTACTCACCCCACCCTTGATAAAGCTAGAATCAACATTGCTTGAAGTGTGCTTTATTAGATTTTTGTTAACATACAGTCTTATCCAGCTTATTGTAATGTTTAGTACCGTTTGAGAAATAAAGGAGTCAGGTGGCGGCAGTCAGCTTGACAATAGCTCCCAGCAGTGTGTGAGAATATTAAATCCATATTGAATGCAAGTTGCTCATCTAAGCACCCTCTGCACCCTTCCCCTGAATCTATCCCTGCATTTTGGCCAGACAATGACTGAAACCAGGGATTATTTTTAGTCCTGATCACTCTAGAGAATGCACACTGATTGACAGAGCAGAAAAACCTTTTTATTTCTTTCATTATAAGGACATTATCCATTTTTAAGCTTCAATATTTTGTAAACTCTCTTTCGGGGCCAAAGAACAAATTATCAAAAATGACCAAAATTAGGTGAATATGATTTTGAGATATAACGCCTTGTACTTTGGGAGAGATGATATTTTGATCAGCAGAAAAACTGACATTTTCGTGAATATCTCCAAGTAGCTTTACTCTAGTTCGACAAGATTCTGCCACAAGTTTGTAGCAACAGTAAAACAAATTAATGAAAGCCTCATGGTTTTGGCGTATCACTTCCAGTTAAATAAAAATAATCGTGAAAGTAGTGGCCTTGTCGTTTTTCTGTTTTGTCACACTGTGTGGGTGATGAATTGAAAATTACACTAGAATCACAAATACTTTTGTCATACAGTGACAACTTTTTTCCTGCTCCAACTGATACAAAAGGGATCAAACAGCTTCTCACATGGAGCTTTAACTCAATACAGACAATGACTATTTCTTAAATGATTCCATTGGAAATCAAAACAATATGTGAAAATAGTTGTTTGAAGCACCAACCTTGAAAACAAGAGCTGCACCATGTCCATGAGAGTCTGCTCTGCTGATCTACGTAATAATTCTGGAGGAAATTAAGAAAGCAGTGCATCAGATATGATAACAAGATATTCATTTTTTTTGCATTAATTCTACTGGTACCAACCTCACCAGAGACAGAAAAAAATAAAGTGTTTTTTTGGAAGGAGTGGGAAGCCAACATTATAACACACGCTGTGATTGGTTAATACAAGTGTGCTAGCATGCATCCATTTCATGATGGACTGCACACTGATGTAATCAAGAGCACGTGCGCCCATGTATTGAGAATTTCATTCATATTTTTTGAGATTGTTATACTATTCTTGGCTCTGGCTATGCTACAAAAGAAATGGTTCATGCTTAATGTGCACCCATCGTGAAATGGATGCACTCGAGAGGCTGCTTAAGCACTCAAGAAGCTAGAGTTGCACTCAGCTACACCTCGTGTGACTCTTACGTTTCTTTCGTGCTTAAGCAGCCTCCTGTGAGCATCCATTTCAGGATTGATGCACATTAAGCATGAACCATTTCTTTTTAAAAAGACTTCCCATTGTTTGAGTGTGAAACATCTAATCACAGCAATTAGTTATACTTATGGTAAAGTACAGTATGGTTACTGCTGTACTCTGTTAATCTGCTGTATATTTTCCCACTCATACAAAATCCTTTTCATCAACTGGATCAACCCTTGATCTTATCAAACTGTGAAACAACCAAATGGACATAGAAGAAGCAAATGAAGAATGAACATGTAACAATGACACTTTTGATTTGTTTCATTGACATGTTTCAGCAGGTACCTCTGCCATCCTCAGAATGGTAATTAAACAACCATTCCAAGGTAAATGGACCAAATTTACTTGGACGTATTTGTTTTCCCATTTCAGACCATGCATCATTCCCTTGAGTATTGTTTCTTTGTTTCTCAGCAGTGCTTGAGATGATATATTAATATGGATGAGCCTCAAACAAAGGATCTTATTCTCAAAAGACTGACATGTAGTCTTAAATGGGTAAGCTTTATGCCCAAGTAGATTTGGTCTATACTCACCACTTAGTCTGGTTTCAAAGCAGATTCTAAAGCAAGACTGCATAATCTCACAGACAGATTCATTGGTCATGTGTGCTCCAACAGGAGTCAGTAGTAGCGTCCTCAGGACCTGTAGGATTTTCATCAGAACTACTTCATCACTGCTAGGGTCAGTACCCACGAACCGTGCATGGGTGACAGCATCTGCAAGGTTCTCAATGCCAGATGCAGTACTCTCACTGGATGGATCTTGCAAAGAAAAGAATTATTGTCAAAATATTATAAAATAATTGCAATATAACACACTTTGACTGGCTAAAAACCATCAAAGAGTATGGAAACATGGCTTCAATAGGAGCATATCATTTTATTTTATAAAAGCTTTATGCCTGTTTAATCAACACTTGGGATGTCAGAAAAACACTCAAAAAGCTTTAGAACCACTCGCCTACGACTCATGATTCTAAAACTTTTCTCATGTTTTCCAAAAACATCCCACATGTTAATTTTTTCCGAGTTCCCTATCAAGTTAGTGACAAACTAAATACATTTCTACTGTATTATTTTTTTCCTAGTTGACTTTCTATCTATATTTAATGGTCACAAAAAAAACACAAACAAATACAGTGGGTGAGACAAACAATTTTCTCACCCTTGTGTGAAAAGTATCTGGTTTTTTTTTTTTTTTCAAAAATTAATCCAACAAGGGTGGTGGATTAAGTAATTGCTGACATTCATATTTTGAATATTTTTTATAATTAGAGTTTTGTCATATTTCTTTTTGTTTTCAAATTTAGGAGATGCAAGTAGATGCAAAAAAGTTGATGTTTGAAAAAAATTGACATTTCGGCTACACTGTGGTAGCCTTTATCAGAATGATGAAAAAATCAGGAAGCGTGCAAGTATAAGTATGAGCGTCAGTCTATTGTTCTAGTGATCTCTGTCGTCATGGTGATGAATAGAAGAGCGTCCGATGTCTTTGATGAGTCTTGTCCAGGTCGTACTTAGTTTGTAGCTATCTTCTCTGTTAAAGTTGTGTGGTCATTTGTAGATTCCAACTCATATTTTCCACGACTGATCAAAGAAGCCATTGAAATCTACAAACGACCACACAACTTTTTCAAATTTTTTCAAACATCATTCTCACGGGTGAAATCCATAAAGTTTTTATTCTAATTATGAATATATCACGCGAAAGCCTCAAATCTATGACAGAGATACAAAAAAATTCTAAAATTTAGGAGATGCAAAAAATTGTTCAAAAAGGCAGTGAAAAAAAACATGTTTAAGCTTATAAAATCATAAAAACACACAAAAAATTGAGTGCTTTAAAGAATGTCTTTCCTTAAATAATTTATAAAACAAAATATTAAAACCTTCCATAACTTAATATCAAATGAAGAAATTTAGATGAAATGATTTAGTGAAAAATTATTTAGGGCAAACAAAGGTGAAAAAAAAGAAAGAAAGAAAAGAAAGAAAGAAAGAAAGAAAGAAAATAAAAGAGAGAGAGAGAAAGAAAGAAAGAAAGCTAAAATATAAATTTAAATGTTTAAGATTACTGTAAAATCAAAATCAAATAAATATATATTTTACTTTTGAAAGCATGAATTCCATGTATTTATAGACTCAAGATTGTTAGAGCTGATAAGAGAATAGCTGTAACTTACCTATTAACCCATAGGAGAGAAATTTATTAACTGATGTGAGAGCCACCCCAGTGATCGGCCCTGTAGTGTCTTCTGAGCGTATGACATCTAGAAATGGCCCCAAGAACGTGTTGACATCAACCTCACTCAGATCTAGGTAGCAAATAAGTACAAAAAGAGTTATTTTCTAAGTAAAGCAAAGCAAATATGTGAATGCTTGCACCTGCTCAAGGAATGATCAAGTGAATTATGCAAATTGATCTTTCAAAGGTGCTAAAAAGAATCTTTTTAGAATCACATACACAGTAGTTTCTGGAATGAATATCACAGCAGAAACACTAAATAAAGCAATCATTTTAAGAAATTATTTTTGTTCTTAGTTAAAGCTCCCATTTCAACAGCATTAATTATTTACAACCTTAAAAATATATACTTAAAAATGCTTCTTTTGTGTACATATTTACTGTCATCATATTAAAATTATTTTAGAATTACATTCCTTCAACTGGAAAGAAAAAATCAAGGTTAGTATTTTTATGATGTTAAATCAATTATTTAATGTTTGATTTTCACAGTCAAAATGTTA
Source organism: Stichodactyla mertensii (assembly GCA_011800005.2). Classification (NCBI taxonomy): domain Eukaryota; kingdom Metazoa; phylum Cnidaria; class Anthozoa; order Actiniaria; family Stichodactylidae; genus Stichodactyla; species Stichodactyla mertensii. Next base: position 6,887 of record JAAAQI020139991.1, read on the forward strand.
AAAAATCTGAGTAATTTTTGAGAACATCTACGACAATTGCTAACAGACTATAAAGTCAAAGCCTGTTCTTTTTATATTTTCAAATGCTTAACCTTAAAACCTTAATGACTGATCAAATAAATCTTGAAAATGTTTCATACTTGGTCGCACAAGAACCTCGCCAGTCTGTACTTTCAAAATCTCTAGAAATGTGCTGGTCATATCCGAACATCATGTTCAGTGAGAATCGTGTTTTTAGAAATCCATAATGGTTGTTTATGAGGACATCAGTGTCAAGATCAGGAATGAATTATGCATGAATATTGTTAAGATTATACATTGATGTCACTTCCACACTAATGTCTTAATTCTGTTCTATTCTATCAATGGTCATTACATGTACAATTAACTACTTAATTTTGACAACAATACCCCTCATTCAAAAATGTTTTTAAAACACTAAGTTATTATTTTGAGAAAGAAAGATACTCAGCTAGGGAAGAAATGATTGAAATTCATTTAGTTTGTCACTAGCTTGACAGGGAATTCAGAAAAATTCTGAGTCCACCTGATAGGAATTGAACCTGTGATCTTTTGGATACCAGTCAGATGCTCTACCACTGAGCTACAGAGAGACTCATATGGTAAGTGGTCACTTTACTGGGTTCTATATGGTATTCGGCCTGCATACTGCTAGGCTCTAAATTTGATCTCTTAAAATCCTCATGAAATAAATGGTTGTATTAAAAAATAATAATTTTGATTTTTTTCAATCCAGAAGCATAGGAAATGACAGGTTTTCTTAGGTCGTGTGTTGCCTGCTTTATTCTTTCCCAGACTGCTAGTCAGACTGGTTTATTTAGAATGTAATAACTGATTTGTCATAAGCTAGCAAGGGGAAGTGGGGATGGGGATTTAAAATTAAGAGTTACAAATGACAGAGATGAAAATAAAATATCATTTTCCCCTCTGAGCTGGTTTGGATTAAATTTTCATGCCTCTCCTTTTCAAGCATCATCATCCTTCATCACACCATAAGGTGCTCCTTTGTACTAACACTTTAGCTGCATTAGAGTTTGTTTTTTTTCAAGCATTTAATACTTAATCTGATCCTGACTGCACAATTTTGTGATCCTTCCTCTTCCTTTGACATTAGAAGCCAAGGTCTAATATTGTACAGTAAGAACCAAGCAGACTTGGTTGAGAAGAGGTTTACATGTGTTTCATAGCAATTCTTTTGCTAAACTTATCCTTAAGCAGTCGGAATCTGGACCTGTCAATTACAGGAAAATAAATGATGGACTAACAAAGATCTCAACCAATCAGCATGTACTATTTTAACATAAGCACATGTAGTTTGTTTTATACAATAAGTTATATTTTTTCTTTTTGCAGTAATATGTAGCTTACTATGCTACTACTTAGATGGTACAGACTTATCAGAATATGGCACAATGACTCATACAAATATTCAGTCTTGTTACCATTGTATGGCAAAGCAATTTCATGCACTCTCATTGGCCAGCCTTATTTTTGTGTTTACCTTGCCATACAATAAACACCTCTTATCAACAAAGTGCAAGGTCTGTACTGTTCTAACTGCCTTATGGCCCCAGCATGTAGCATGCAGGCCATACCAGCTGAGCAAACAACTAGCTGCGCAAGGCATTGTAGGACAAAACCTCTGGCCCTCAATCTTTGTTTTCAAAATCATTTCCCGCAAGGTTTTTGGATAACACAAAGATAAAATTTCACTCCGTTTAATCCTTTTGGATGCAGGCCTCAAAATACATCGGATTAAATTTTAAATTGTTTTCAAGTTGAAAATAGGGCCGGCCATCAAAACTCCAAACAGACTATGATTGGTTAGAAAAATTATTTCTGCTCAGCTGGTAAAAAAAAGTGTGAAAAAAATGATGTTCCATAACTTACATACAGACTGAGAAAGCCAAGGTTAATAAGATGTTTATTATAAGACAAGGCAAACACAACATACAAGGTTGGTGGTCTGTAACGTAAGTTATGGACTACAAATCAGCCAATGAGATCACATGAAATTGTGGTACCTTGTCATAATAATCAAGAGTATGAACAATGAAAAACTGCTGTAAAGTAAGTTCTACTTAAACCCCCTTAATCTTCTTAATTAAGAACTACATGTAGAACTCTTTGTAAAAATATATATTTATATTATAAAATATAAAAGCCCATACCATTTACAGTAGAAAGTTGATCTTTCAGTTGAGAGAAGCCATGAAGTAAAGGATCCTGTTCTTCGTCCTTGAAACATGAAATAAAAAAATGAAATAAAAAAGCCGGTTACCTTGAGTTGATATAAGATTAAGTTAGTTATATGAATTGAAAAAATTACAAAACATTTGTAAATAGAATTAGGCAACGTTTTTAACATTCCTTTGGTTATTCAACATTTATTTAACTAAATAAGAACTTTTCTTTTAAACATATGATTGTTTTTTATTTATTTTATTGTACAATAAGAATGTAGACTTCAAGATCATTCATTTTATCAACATTTTCATCTTCATGGAGGCTGAACTTCTAAGCTGTTTTGTTTAATACTAGATCAAGAATGAACCTTAAAATGGAGGCGAAAGTGTTAAATAGATGTTGTTCTTACTTGGTGGCTGTGTGAACCCCAGCGAACGTTTCTCCTTAAAGCAGAAACCACTAACGAAACTTCTCCTTGAATAATATAGACGCCATTACGGCGAGTCGCCATCTTCTTCTCCAACACCACCGACTTCCAACATAAAAAAAAACAACAAAACTAATAAAAACACACTAAATGATCATTCAGAGAGGTACTTTAGTCTTGCGTCTACCATTCGGAGCCGGTTGGAGGGTGTAATTTGGTTAAAATTGGTGAAAATTGAAGCCATTTTTTGGAGAATTCCGTTTTCCTGAGAACATTTTGTTGGATCCGCTGACGTCACGTCGTACACATCAACCAAACCGAAAGAGACTGGGGCGAGATCAGGGGAGACTGGGAACCAGTCACTAGGAACGCCTGCTTTTTTTTGCATTGAGCCAAATTTTTAACGATTTTTGAATATTTATCGAATGAAAAAATGGATGGATAGATAGAAATCGGGATGAAAAGGATCAAAGGAATAGCGGCGTCGAATGAGTGGGAGCCGTTTGAGCATCAGGTGGCTGGGCATTTTTATGGAGAAGAGAAATTAGGTGAGGTATTAGAGAATAAGCGTTGTAAAAATAAATAAATAAAATGATATACACCTATATTTATAATCGATCCAGAAGCGAGGGAGCATCTTTTGAGGTGGAGGAATCATTGGGTTCTTTTAATTTATAATAAGAATCAAAAGCCATGCTATAAAAAACGTCTTTCAAGTTTACAGTTAGTTTTTGTCTGCTTCTATAACAAGATATAGGTGTTGGCTTCTATAGGTGTTGGCTTCTTTTTGAATATAGGTATGTGTCCATACATCGATGAATGTATAATTCTCTTTTAATTTGGTGTAATCCTTTCTTAAAAATTTAAATAAAGAGTGATAAATTTGTTTTTCTTGTCTAAAGGACAATGGATCCACTTAAGTGCAGTAAAATCATTGCTCATTAGAATTGCTTTGTTAACTTTTTCTTTATTATTTATTCATTTGTTCATTCATTTATTCATTCATTTATTCATTCAGGAATGCTTGTTTCAAAGGAAGGAGTTGTCTTAAAACCAGTACAAGCATACCCAAAGGGCGAACAAGAAGTCAAATTTTACGAAAGAGTTTTTAATTCACCGAATCCCAGTGAAGATATTTCAAATCTTAAAAGATTTTTACCTCACTACTACGGCGTCACTGCATTACCTGACAAACATCAAGCAAAGGGAATTGGTATCCTTTTGGTATCTCACATTATAATACAGTGATTTTATTTAACCCGTGAAAGAAAGATGACTATTTATTTTGTACTAGTTGATAAAGAACAAAAGAAAACAATGGGTTCAGAGTTTACTACTAACTATTATGCGTACTATTTTTCCACAGGTTAAATAAAATCACTCTATAACACAAATTGGCTTTATATAATCACACAGCAGAAACAATACATTTCTCCTGCATGGTCTTACATTCAAACACCTCAGAACTAGTTCACATGGGGGAAGAACAAAAGTTCTCATTCATCTGGGAATAAACATGGCTGCTGTGATTAAAGCCTATTTAATGCACTCTCTAATGGCCAAATTTACATATTATGGTTGAATGATCACACACAATAGGATCCACATTGAGGCTCTGGAAAAACAATTAAAAAAAATAATTTCAATTGTTTCTATAAAGAACTCTTTACAAGCCAGGGTTGCAGTTGACTAATGCCTCATGCCACTCTCACTCTCTTAATCATTCTCCATACTTTCTGTTGTGCATCTATAACACCATCAGTGCCTGGCTTTGTGTTGTCAAATTGAAAATTGTGTCAGTAATTGTCAAAGTGTGTTGTCAAATTTGTAAAAATATATTCTAACTTTGAAAAACTCAAACTGTGAATGCTTCACATTTTTGGGGGAATTTAAAGCCCTACTTTCAGACTTCCTAAAATAAGAAATTGATCAACACATTCATTCATGCCATAAAAACCATTGTATTTCCATGACAACATTTAGATCATTACCTGTGCCTGGAGAATTTAGTCAAGAATTTTAGGTTTCCATGTATCTTGGATGTTAAAATTGGGAAAAGTAGCTGGGATCAGTATGCAAGCAAGGAAAAGATTTCAAGAGAGATAGCTAAATGCCCAATCCAGCAAGAAACTGGTTTTCGTATTCTTGGAATAAAGGTACAGAGATCTTTGGACCCTTTTAGCTTGGGCATAAATCTGTTTTGTTTTCCCATTTCAGATCACTTGTCATTTCCTTTGGTTTTATTTTTTGTTTCTCAGAAACTCACTCTCAAAGATATATTAATATATTAGATGAACCTCAAACAAAGAATCTTATTCTCAAGAGGGTAACAATGGTCTGAAATGGGAAACAGACCTAATCGGCAAACCTGTTGCTACGTACATTTCGACCTAATTCAAAACCTCAGGGAATAAGAACTTTTGTTCCATTGCATTTCCACATGCTATGCAAATACAAAAGACACAGAATCTTGTTCCCAAAAGACTATAACTATAACTTTCCATTATTTCTAGTTCATTTAATTCATAGTGCCATGCGGTTCACATATTCATATAGTTCACTTCAATTACCACGACCCAACATCTATTCCACCCCGGCCTGCTCCCAGTCTGACCTTGTAGCTCAGCTGGTAGAGCATCAGTAGTACAAATCCAAAGGTCGTGGGT
>JAAAQI020140002.1:0-11963 GCA_011800005.2 Stichodactyla mertensii
CTTTGGAGTTCTAGAAAACATCACGGTCGCGACAAGGCACGCTTACGGCAAGGACCGTGCCGCGACTTTTTCACAGTCATACGAAATCTGCTCTATTAACCTTCTTTGCTCGGTCCATACGCAAGTTATGCAACCTCGGGTTTTTTTTAATTTCAACGCAATAGAAAAAGATAAGATGAAGATGGTCAATACTGTGGAGGTTTGCTGATTTAATAAGTTTTCTTAATTGCATGCAAGGTTGAAATATCGACAATTTGATATAAACTTATGTGCAGTCTTGGTACATACTAACTCTGAGTTACCTTATTCGTACTAGTTTTCGCGGTCACTTAATTTCATGATGGAAGAGGCCATATTTCGCGAGACTTAAATTTCACGATTTGGCAGAAAAATTTGTATTGAAGGGAACCATTTCGCGAAAAATGAAGATCCACAGTCTGATTTTAATTTTTCACTGGAATATCTTTAAAAAATATGGAATAGAACAACAATAACACGAAACTAACAATATGATCGTCTTTGATGAAGTACAACGTTACAATTCTCTAATATATGTCCCATACAGACCAGAATTTACAATATGTCTGTGCCTAATAAGTATTTAGCATATTTACAGCATTTGAAATCATGTAAACGTTCGTCATAGTTATACTAAATGGCTTTACACCAGGGCATTAAATTTAGCGTTGCTAATTTTTACGGTAACCTTTTTACGCGGGACTTTAATTTTGCAATTGTTTTCATCGCGAAAATCAAGTCCGGCGAAAATTAGTACGAATAAGGTACTAACTGTAATTACATATTTTTAGGAATTTTAATTACTGTGTAAATGCACTAATTACAAAATAAAAGCAGTTATCCTTACAACTGAACCTTGGAAATATTTTGAAATCATTCAGTAAATTTTAAGTAAAACACATGCAACATCGGCAATTCAAAGAACTTATTAGATATATTGACGTTAAGGTAGTTTTGGACCCCTTGGATTCCTCTCACGAATTTCTTAAAAATCCTGTCATTTGTCAATATAGGGTATTTCCAAAAGTTCGCGCGGGTTTTTGCTTTTAAAAAATAACCCACAGTCAAAGGTTTAATTAAAATTTGGAGGTTTTCGTCATGCAGAAGCCCAAGATCACTATAAAGAAAGATCAAAGGTTTATCTAGCATATGTAATAGTTATCTGATGTTTTGAAAATACGATTCAAAGTAAATTCGAGAATCAAAATTCTACCAAATTACGCACTTCAAATTATGTACAATGTGAAAATGCTAAAAAAATGAGGATATTCCGAACTGTTAACATAGTGTTTTTATTTTTTAAATCGAAAGAGTGATAAATTTAGCCGTCATTAATTTGAAAAAAATGGGGCGTCACCGTGCTAATAGACCAATTGCAAAAGTCTCATAATCGTATGCATGACGACGTATTGTTTTATCGCATCATTATGAGGCTTGAGTTGTTTATGCATACGATTATGAGACTTTTGGAATTGGTCTATTAAGGCGCAACGGAGGTAAAAAGCCAGAACAAATTAGCAATTTTAGGGTTTTGGTCGAATGGGACTGGGCACTAGTCGCCTTAAAGACCCCTCTTAAACATTAGTTTGAAGCTTAAAAACTGAAAAAAGGATTTTCCCCCTCTAATTTGCTTCTTCGGCTTTAACACTTTAAATTTTCTTCTAAAAGATGTGCGTGAGCAGGAGGCGCAGTAACATGGGTCTCCAATTACGTTAAACGGGATGAGCGAGTTCGTTTTCTGAACCAAAAACTAAAATTCCTTTTCACATGAATCATGCGGTTTTCTGGAAACGCTTTATTATTTACCGGAATTCTTCCAAGCGGAGATTTCTTATTGACTTATTTGATAATAATTCCGTTAAAAAAGTTTGTAATAAGGGGAAACCAATCATAAATCTAAAATTAAAGATCACTAGGTGCTGTCCTATCAGATAAGTATCATTTAAGACCAAACAAGCGCATGGCCGTTGGGCATGAGAACAGAACTATTTGTAGAAAAAGTAGAAAGCTGTCTGTACGTAGCCTGCGAGTTGAACAGTTTGTTCGGATGCAACGCAGGCTATCTGTGCGCGGTCTACGCCTCGAACATGAAGTGGCGAAGTTCTATCGCGATTCAACTTCAAAGTTCCTCCCACCTACTAAAGTACGTTTTCGATGTGAGGAAATATAGTGACAGCTAATTGACAGGCACAGCAACTATTATGGATTGGTTAACTGAATAGAGATTTTGCACCACAACCTCCACCTGGCGGCAGTTATGCTGCATGACAGAACAACAGAATCTCTTCCCCCCAAGGGATTGAATTCTCTCTCATGTAAAACGATTTTATTGTTTCTGCCATGCAACATAGCTGTCGTACAAAACCTCTATACACTAACATTTCGGCCTCAGCCGAAGTAAAAACGACGAGAGATTGACTGATGTGATCAGCAAATTCTCAAATCGTCCGCCTTTGCCGAGAGAGAGAAACAAAAATGAAGTAAAAATTGTATAGACATGCAAGAATTTTTCTAGTTAAAATCGTATGACAATCTGAGTCCATATGAAATAAAAGATACATGTAATCGGCCAATAAAAATAAAATTCCGGAGAATAGAGAGTAAACGATAAACTTTTGAGACACAGTACAATGTTTTTTGAAAGCAATTTATTGATCTTTCGACTCAACTAGAGTCTTGATCACAATGACTATTCACGCTATCTTGACATTTTAAACCTTGACACACGTGACTGCAGTAAGTGGTCCCGGATGTGAGGTGTTTTGATTCGCGCTCCGTCACGATTCTGATCTAGCTTTTCAATTCTGATATGGACAGCTTCTCGAACTCCACAGTGTTATACCAAGTTTATCGTTTACTCATCATATATTTCACCAGTGCAGATGAATTTATTTAATTGAATTCCGGAGAACTGTGTGCGAAGGTAGGTGTGTAAAAGTATTATTATTGAGTGAGGCTAGCATCTCTCTCTCATGCATACTACTACTTCTAATGTATAGTCCTCATTTTTGAGGTCATTCTTTAAAATTTTTTATGGATGCTCTTTCTCCTTGCTTGTGAATCCTCGTGACTATCATCTTTCGGTATTTCAATTTGAACATCAAAAAGGCTTCTAGCGTCTTCACTAGTGCATGCACTATCTGTGTCGGAATCACCGTCGTCAGGGATTTCAGAAGCAGTGGAAAGAGAAAAACTAGAACCATAATCTGTATCAGAAATGTTAGATTGAGATTCCTTTTTCGACAGCTTTGCAAAATCCTCGTTGGTTATTTTGTCCAGGTTTTTTAACAAGACTGGAATGCTGTCAAACAAGTCATTTTCGAGGTCCAGTTGTTGTGCGTTAAGAGCAAATGAAATGATTTTGTCTTTTTTGTCTGTTGACTTTTCCGACTCGAGCCAAATCGAGGTACGTAGATCTTCGTCACAAAGATTCCTCATATAATTTATGATTACATCAGTCTTCTCATCAATCATCTCCACTTGCATCTCCAGTGAGGTCTTGGGCCACTTATAATCAGGCTTGATTGCAAGATCATTATACCCGACATAACTGCTCAATCTTTTCATCATGAAGTCGACGATCTCGTACTCGTTAGACTGTTTTGCAGCATCCATTCTGACCATGTTGAAATTATCACTGAGAATCCCAATGAACATGTTGACGAGTATGAACTGTACTAAGACCATGAAGAAAAAGAACATAACAGGGCCGATAATACGATTAGAATCGTTTAAGTTCTGGAAGTCAAACTCACCCAACATCATGCTGAATAAAGACACCATAGAACGAATGACTGTGCGATATTCCTCGAGTACAGAACCAAATACCAGATTCGCCATTGCACAGAATGCAAACATGACGATGACAATCATGACAAAGAAGCTTAGGATCATTTTTGCTGAATGTCGTAGCGTGTCGGAAAGCATTGAAACTTTACGATTAAAACGTAACAGACGAAGGAACTTCAAGTTGCAAAGTATTACCACGCAGCCAGACAAAAAGTTCTGAACTTCGTTCAAAAGAACAACATACTGAAAACAGACAAATTTGTTCCTGTCACGATGAAATTGATCGATGGCAGAATCGATGAAAACTAGGCGTGCGATATAAACCCCAACTGAACAGATGGATAAAGATGTGATGAGGGAGTCGATCACATTCCAAAAACATTTCCAATACTTTTTACCTTCGGTGGAAATTTTCTTACAATCTCTGTAAATCCAGTAGAACACCAAGAAGATGAATATAACCTCGAAACCCATCACGGCCTTGGCTATGCTGCTTAAATAGCGGTACAGTTTAATGGTTTGCACATTAATGGAAGAAATCCCACCTCCACAAGGAAGAAACTCGTAGAGCAACGTAATAACGCACATAAGGTTGATATCCACACTGTAGATATTGATTTCTGTAAAAACAGCTCGTGTGTACTGATCGATCCAGTTGTTTTGGGATAAAATATCCAGCGTTTTGAAGGCAGTATCGTTCGTAGGTCCAAGATCCATTATATAACCACCTCCTCGGTATGTAGCCATCTTACCCATATAAGGAAAGCCTTTGATTTCCCAGGCGCTCGTGTATTCCCAGGGTGTTTTCTTGGTCTTTGTTATCATTGTTGATGTGCTATTTCGACTGTGATTGGTTGGCTTCCATCCAGGAAGAAATTGATTGGTTTCTTCATTTGACCAGGAATAATCTTCTGTACAGTCCTCGAATTTCCCCGTGAATATTAATGGTACTACGCAGGTATCTAGAAATGTTTAAAACAATACTTTCGATAAGTTTCTTTATACTCCAAAGTAGCTTCGAAAAACGTGCCGTGGCATTGCGTAACTTTCTAATGGCTCTCCAATAAAGATTTTATGTGTGACATCACTTGTATGAAAAACGACTTCCGGGTCTCAAATGAAAAGAAGATTTTTCAAATTTTTTCTTCATGGCAGTAATTTTTACACAAAATCCTTATTGTTGCTGGTGGAAGATGTATATAACATTTCTGACTATTTTATTTAGCTACTTTTCTGAGGAAATGGATCAAGAAATAAGTCACAGCTTAAAAGCTCTATATGCAGCTCTCCTGATTACGTCATAATACAAATGCGCGCTTTGCATTCGTGATGTAGGCATGCGGTTGAGGTTGGGGGACCTCAAGGTTCGGCACTCTCATGATTGTTACAAATATAGTTTTCGATAGCGAATATGCTTCACTTTTCCAAAACGCAATAACTTATGGTGTGATAACGTGTCTTTGGGAGCGGTCAATTTTTCCCAGGGCTTTGAAGTCACCAAAATCCAGGCGAGGTGACGTTCTGCTAGTAGCAAGTTACTAATTACTGAAAACGTATCGTGGTTTAAGCCTGGTTCTCACTAGCGACGCAAGTATAAGCGCAAGCAACATACTCAGACTCAGTACTTATCACCGAGGTTTGAGAAGACAAGCACTGCTAATGAGCAGTACCCTACTGAGTTTGCGTACGTTTCTTGCGCTTATGCTTGTGTCGCTAGTGAGAACCAGGCTTTATCTTGGATATCAGGTAGAAAAGGTTTATGATATAAAATGGTGCTTACGTTTTTTGTTCCTGAGCTGACGCAATCGTCCTACGCCGACCATGTTAGATTTCTTATTATTACGCATGATGTCCGTATATGGATATCCTATCAGTTCGTTTACTGGGTAAAGGTTGGGGATCAGTTTGTGGTTAGTCCAGTCCCAGAAGTTATGGTCATTCTTTATCTATTAAAAATATAGATTGAAGATGGTGTAGCCAATGAAATAAAAACAAGACGCTCTAAGAGCTTAAACTGGGTTGCCGGTGATGTGCGCCAGTCTCGAGGCGAGCGTGCGCATTGAAGCCGATACGTCGGTTTGTGACGGATAGAAAAAAACGGACTGCATTTTTAGGCAACCCAGTAAAAATTCATTTTCAAAACATCTAAATGAAGAAGGCCAAAAACACCGACTAAGGCCGCGTTCAGACGTCAAACCTTTTGCCGCGTCAAATCTAATACAAATCAGGCAAATCTTTTGTTTCTATTCATTATCATCTCATTTACATTGAATTCGGCACAGCAAAAGTTTCTCATCTGAACTGGGCCTAAGACTGACTGTTAACTGAGGTGGGGGGAGGGGGGGCTGCTGCTTTTTGAGTTTTACTTGCATGGGTTTTGGTGACCCCTCCCCCTAAATTTCTCATTGTCTCCCTTAACCCCCTTTTTTGTGGAGCGAAAAATGCTTAAACTCCACCACCACCACCACCCTGCGCACACGATTTGCACCAGGTCCTCTCTAATTAATAACCGGTCCCTTACTCTTGGATATATAACCGTCTTACCTTCGTAAAAGATGGAATTCCCTGAGTGAGTAAGCCGATCGCTCGACTGTTATAAGGAAAACTCTTGTTGTCGTGGTTACCGTAAGCAACAAAAAGAACAATAATCACCACCAGAAAGTGTAATAAGATTTCACGAATGATCGACGCCATTTGCTTTTCTTTCAGTCGTAGAGCCCGTACTCGTTCTAGCGTATCTTCGCCAGGTGGCTTACTTTGAATACCCATTTTTACTGCATAGCTATCTACATCCAGTGAAGAGTCTGCATAAGGAGCATAACAATTGATCAGATGGTTAGTGACCAATATTAAAAATTTGTAGGAGGACAGGAGTTGCGAGATGGGGATGGATTGAGGGTGCATGACGTTGGCGCTCCTTTAAGACAATTTAAATAATTGCATTTTTGATAGTACTACAAAAGTACCTTTTAAATTTTCCTCTGTTGGTTCGTAGTCAGCTTCCAAGTCTTCCTCTTCCTTATTCGGATCTTTTATGATAAGAGCGAAAAACAAGCCCAGCAGAAAGACTTTAAAGGGTTGAATGACGATAACTGACTGGAAAAACGATACCATCATCGCTGATAGCCATTTTTCGGATTTTTCTTTCCCAAAAGTAAACCCGTAAAAGATGGTGAAAGTGGCGCAGGTAAGAGAAGTGACAAAACATAGTGCGTATGCAACGTATATAAACCAGTAAGGGAACATAAACTTTTTCTTCTTATTGGTTTGCGCCTCATATTTGATGTTCAGTTCTTCCGTTTCGGCATTTTCATCCTGCTCTACTTCTCGGTCTTTAACATTATCTTCTGTATTCGCTTCTTCTTCTTCGTAATTCTTTGATTTTTGTTCTTTGGGCGCGAGTTTTCGAAATATCGTCACTAATAAGAGATTAACTGGCACGACTATGAAACTACTTTGAATTCCTATCACAATCAAGCTCCAGCTCAATTGTATGGGACCCAGTGTGACAGTAGTGTCGGTTGGTCCTCCACCTCTTTGATAGAACATTGCATTGGTTAACATTGTGCACATGAGAAGAGAAAAACAGCAAGATAGACGCTGTACCCGTGTGAAAGTACTCTGAACAGGCCTTGTGTAGACTGATAGCCAGAGATGGCCGTCGAAGAGGTTTCTTCGTGTTGCATTGATGAACAGAATGTTAAACCGCGTTAACTCTCTCTGGCTGGCTGTCTGTTGTAAAATAAAACACGTGTGACATCAACCAAGCTCTGACTTAGATTTGTACAATACGTGCTTGACACCAAGTTTTATTTCTAAATTATGTGTCACGCAATTTTAAAACATGTTCCATCTGAATAAATGATTTTATCGTATGTGCACGGTCTCGGTACCGAATTAACGAACTCCAGTGAACTAATCTCAGCACGCGAAACAATTGGGTCTTTCTGCATGTACCGGAGTCTTTTGTCGTTCTACACAATAGTTGGCCTTTGAATCTATTGTTTTCCATCTTTGTTTGAAAGAAATGACGTCTTTTGTGCTCCGGTACCTACAAAAAGAACCAAACAATTGCATATCCACATTTAACCATGACACACAGTTGGTCATGATCCGTATCCTGCTGTCACTACCAGTACGAAGTCTGTCACTTTCCAACAGGGCAGTCATGCTGATTTAAACAATGCGAGCCTCGCACCCAAACACCTCAGAACGAGTTTAGCCAGGCAAAAACAAAGGTTTTTATTCTCATGGGAATAATTACGGCTGCCGCCGAGATGTGGAAGGTCTATTGTGCTGTGCAATAATTCTAATCAATGACCTCTCGTACATTGAAGCCGGGGGATTTATTTTGAAAGGAAGACATCACCATAATGACATGCGCAAACGATACTAAGAATGCGCATTATTTTACCTTGACTCTCCTCTCAACTTTCCCGTCGTCTTCATCGACAGCCAACCACTTATTACACACAAACCACCATTTCCTCTGTGTTTGACAATCTCGTATTTGCATACGGAAGAAGAACCAACCAGGTGATTTCCCACTGTTATTGTGCCAAATATGGATCTCCCTGAGATATCCTAGAGACTGGGGTACAGTAAGCAAAAATTTATCGACCGCTCCCCTTTGGAATCGAGGTACTTGTAGGTCTTTCAGTAATCTCGGTTCACTGTCTCCAAGAAACCCAATTAACCTTAGGTACACGTCAGCTGTGGTTCCTGCATTCTGACTGAATCCTGTATAAACTGTGATTTCGTAGGAGAAAGCATCTCGATGGTCATTACCAGGAAGTATGGTTACCCCTGCCTGGAAAGGTAATTCATCGCAGATTTGAAATTTCCATGGCAAAGCTCTGCGCAATTTACCGATTAGCCCTTCCTTAGCCGTCACGTGGTATACTTTATGTTACGGTCACCAAAATGTTCGGACATTGTTATCGAATAGACGTACAAATGTACTAATTTTTGAACAAATTATCGACTTGATTTGTCTATTTGGTTCCCCAAATATAAGCAAAATCTCGCTATTTAATCCTGATGTAAAATGTCCTTGACGTTTTTAAGGAAATCAACAAATCATGTTGATAATTTGTTTAAAATTTAGTACATTCGTAGGGCAATCAGACAATGACCCCACATTTTGAGACCGTAACACAAAGTATACTACGACGGCTTGAAGCCAATCGGTGAATTAAATAGATAACTCGTGAAAAAGTGATAAAAAACTAAAACTAGTCAAAATCTACGCCGCAAAACATAAATTTGACAGCCCGAACATTGTGGATGAATTCGGAGACCATTGGAGAGTTACCATGTGTTTCTTGTCAACAAATTAGGATTATATTCAGTATTTCAAGCACTAACAGCGGGAGACGTTACGGCCAGTTTGTCCGTACTTTAACGTGCATAACTGACAAGCCATTTCAGTGTTACCCACTGGTACACGAAAAATGCTGTTTGTGGAAGAATTTATCATCATTTCTTTATAATTCTGTTTCTTACCTTTCGTACATCCTTCAAGTCTGCTCTTCTGGCCCAGATGACAAGGATCAGGTATAAACCTAATATCGACATAACGAATGCAAAGACTGTAGGATTGCTAGCAAGGTCTGAAAACCCAGCTAATGCTTTGCCAAAATCTATTGGGTTTGGCGCCACAAAGAACCCACCACCAAAAGACGTCAAGTGATCACACAGACAACATGTCTTAGTTGGAGATGTCCACTCGGTAACCTAAAGCATAATGAATACATCTATGGTTCAATAGGATTCATTGGGAGAGGGCCGGGTTAGAAATAGAGCAGATTTCGTATGGCTGTGAAAGGTTCGCAGCACGATCGGTAGCATTAGCGTGCTTTGCCGCGACCGTGATTTTTCTAAAGTTTTGACGTGCCTTGCCGTACCTTGACCGTGTTCGTGCCGTGAGCTTTTCCCAGTCATACGAAATCTGCTGTATGAGTACTACACCACTAACCTCGCAACCATCTCCTTCCCACGAATTCTCCACCTCATTCCAGTATCTGCAGGACCCAGAGTAAGTGGATATAGTGTAATTAAGATACCCCGAACAGCTCTGCACAACGTCAGATGCATGCATCGGTCTTATACAAATGTAATACACTCCCGCTGCTGTACGATTGAGTTCAACGTTCGATACAAAGAATGAGAAGGGATCGATACCGCTGGGCGTGTCGTTTCTTGGGAGAACCCATGAATAATTGTAGTTACTGGAACATCCATATTCGTCACGCCTTATGGTCAATATTATGGGGACATAACAGTTTATCGGGTGAATCGATCCATGAATCGAAGAATCATTTGTTGTTACATTGATTCTATGGGTGGAGACATCGTTTCCTTTAGAGGAATATGTCCGAGGTTGGAACGATTTGCTCTCGGGATTTTTATTCTTGATTTCGATCTGCATTTTTTCGGACAGATTTCGAACTAGTAAAGGCTCTCCTGATTGGTTGCCCAAGTCCAAGCTGATGATGTTAGAATCCACAGTTTTTGCAGTCGGAGTCCACAGGAAAGGATTCTCAGTTAAAGAGAACACCTAAAGGCAAAGGATAAAGATGATTTATTTTACTTCGAGAGCGCGGAAAGTGGTTGCCCAATTTCTCCTGAGCCAGTGGCTCATGTATAAAGTGTTCAAAGCTACGCTAGCTCAGAGCTCCATGGAGTGGAAAGAAGTGAAAACAAGGATGCGAGGTCACTTGTAATCGAGCTCGGAACTCATGCACAAAAGGCAGCGCACTAACAAACTGCGCCATCCTTGCTCCATCCTTGTTCCTCATTATTTCTATCATATTTTTGCTCTGCGTCAAAACATTGATAGAAATAAGGGAATTTTTTTGTCATAGAGAGGGAAAAACTAATTTTCGTTCAGTATATTTTATAGTTTCGATGCGATATTGTAATTCATAGTACAAAAGGAAACTCTAGGGAAAAAAGGCGTAATAACAGAAGGAAGGCAAAGAAATAGCCAAAAGAAATGAATGAATAAAAAGTAGGAAAAAGGAAGAAAAACTGGCAAGAAAAGAGAAGATTATTTTTGAAACCTTTTATGGTTAACAGAATATTCCCATTTCAAGTTCTCTTAAGTGCAGTGTTAGATGACGGAGATCGATAATAATGACGTGATAAAGCGACTTACTTTTATCATGGCTGGTAAGTCTAGTGAAGAGGTGTTAAGGGCTGATTGCATCAGTGAATCTGGAATATCGAACGAGCTATGTTTTATGCCGATAGACGATTCACTAAGTTCTTTAAATGACTTTTGACCAGTGAGAAGTGATATATATGGTGTATCAACAACCTGTAGAGAAACGGATACTATCATGTATCTATCGATATCGATGATGGTGATGACGATGATAGTGATGATGATGTTGATGTTGATGACAGTGATGTGTTATGATGGTGACGATTATGGTGACATGGTTCCAAGACTTTTCAAGGACTTTTTGTGGCTATTCAAGCTCTATTTTCGAATTCTTTTATAATGAAAGTTCTTAAACACCAAGGAGCCACATGCATGCCATCTTGAAAATTACCCAGAACACAGAACTATCTTATCCCAGGGTTTTCCGCACTTTTAAAAATAGCGAGAAGAGAAGGCCCTGATACGAAGTTTTTGTTACAAGAATTGACTGATGACTAAGATTTATCTTGTTTTGGGGCTGACTAAGAATTATGCCAACAGCACCCACAAAATTCAAGGTCAAATTGGAATAATTATCTTGAAGGAGAAATTGAAAAAATTCCAGAGGACTTTTCAAGGACAAACATCAAATTTTCCAAATTCAAGGAGTATTTGAGGACTCAATACATTTTCAAGGACTTTTCAAGGCTTGTGCAAACCATGGGTGATTATGGTGATGATGATGGTGGTGGCTTTGATTATGGTGATGATGATGGTGGTGGCTTTGATGATAATGATGATGATGGTGATGATGATGACGGTGACAATGTTGGTGATGGTGATAATGTAGTTGATATATGGTGTTGAAGATAGTAATGATATAATGGTAATGGTGCTGGTCGTGATGATGATGACGGTGACAATGTTGGTGGTGGTGATAATGTAGTTGATATATGGTGTTGAAGATAGTAATGATATAATGGTAATGGTGCTGGTCGTGATGATGATG
>JAAAQI020140013.1:4035-27692 GCA_011800005.2 Stichodactyla mertensii
TCACTTTAGTTACTACTAGTTGATAAAGAACAAAAGAAAACAATGGCTTTAGAGTCTACTACTATTAGTTTGCCTTTTCTTTCATGGTTGAAGGAAAATCACTTTAGTTACTACTAGTTGATAAAGAACAAAAGAAAACAATGGCTTTAGAGTCTACTACTATTAGTTTGCCTTTCCTTTCATGGTCGAAGGAAAATCACTCTAATTAGAAATGTGCTATTGCACATTAACAAATGACAACATGCACAAGAAACAAGTCAAACACATCCCCATTTTATTGCAAAAACTCTAAGGATGCTCCATGAAATGTGATATATTTTATGAGTACCATACTCTCTACATGACTAGCCATGGTACCATGCCCTATTATCCATACTTCCAGTTTGAATGAAATTACAAGTTAAGTTACTAGTTTTAAAAACATGATTATACTTTTGACACATTTCGGCTTAACTTTAGCCATCTTCAGAATGAGGTACATATTATTACAAGCTGTATTCATATGACTAAATGCTAATTAATAATATAAGATGATTGACAAGCTCAAAGAGGCTTACCACATCAAATATGAGAAACCTGAACTAAACATTCAATTAGAGAACTTTAACAACTTATTTAGTCTTTAAATAGGTTCCGTCTATTGTCAGGTACTTTTGCTTTCATATTATGTTTTCCGATGTCATCACATCTTACATCACTTGTCGATCATCTTATATTATTAGTCTAATTAGCATTTAGTGATATAAATACAGCTTGTAATAATATCTACCTCATTCTGAAGATGGCTAAAGTTAAGCCAAAACATGTCAATTAAAAGTATAATCGTGTTTTTAAAACTAGTAACTCTACTTGTGTTATCAAGAAAATTTACAAGTTAAGTTAATAAAAATGTACTACCATCAATTAATACTATCTCAGCAAATGCTCTTTGATTTCACATGATGCCCACACCCCACAAATAGATACTGCCAGTATATCTACATCTAAGGAATATTTTTTAAAAATCCTTAATATATAAAGATTATTCACCTTGTTTTTAAGCTGATGTGAGATGGAATGGATGTGAATGCTACATGACAAGTTGCATGATTTTGTCGCTCGTATTTACCACACCTTAAGTTTGGTACCAGCCATATGCAATGTAATTTGTGTCTGCTAGAAAAACATCCCTGTGAGGAAAGGGGAATTTCTATGACAGTCATTTGAATCACAATTTAGGGATCTAACCCCCACAGGACACCTTTATCATCTGAAAGCTCTTTCAAAATAAGTGATTTATAGCCCACAGTTTTGAAGTCCTTGAATTTTGAAGAGACCCTTGAAAAGTCCTGGATTATTGTTTTAAGTCCTTGAATTTCCTTCAAGGATAACATTACATGATTATTTGTGCCTTGAAGCAGAGGCCTTTTCTGAGATAGACAAACAAATGCATTTTGTTCACTAGAGTGATGGCACTTAACTCATGAAATAGAAACTAATAGTTTAAGTCTGATAGACAAAGAGACACAAAAGAAAACAATGGAATTGTCTACTAATCTCCATTAGACTAAGAACTGTTTCACAGGTTAAATGTCATCACACTATCTTAGAAAAGGCCTATTCTCTTACTGAAACTGTAATCATTATTAGATAGAACTGAAATACAGCAGTTAATTTAAATTTCTTTTCCTAAAAATAGTATTTTCAGAGAGTTTGAATGTTATTACAAGTATGGCGTCTAAGATATCAAAGATACATACATACTTTATTACCTTGTCCTAAAAGGGCTTTTCAGAGATAAATAACAATACATACAAAAATGATGACTTAAGTTAATAAAACAATTGAAATATATATAAATCTAATAAATTTTAAATATAAAGAAATGATTATTAAAAACTCTTAAATTGATACATGAATTATATTCTAACTACTACATAAAGTTTTCTACTAAAGTTTTCTTCAATTTTGCTTTAAAATCTTTCATTGTCCTGCTTAATTTACATGAGGGGTCCAGAGAGTTCCAAATTTTTACAGCCCTGTAATGTAGATTCTCTGTCCTGTGGTGGTTTTGTGAAGGGGGATCTGAAGTATCTGGTCATTTCTTGTTGTGCATCTTGAGACATCTGAGTGTTTGATGAATAAATTTGTTAAACAAATTGTACACGTCTGGCGCACATCCAGTCATGCATTTAAATACCACAATGGTGTTTCGGTAGTGTAATTGTTGCCTGATAATAGGCCAACGTAAGTATTTCAGGATTTGGTGTCACATGGTCATATTTCTTTGCTCCACTAATTATGCGACAGACAAAGTTTTGTACTTTTTGCACTTTGCCTAGATTAGCTTCAGACATATTACTCCAAACACTGGAACAATAGAATAGCTTGCTAAATGTAAGACAATTGATAACCATGGTCAGTGCGTCTGTCAAACACGTGGATTAACACAATTTATTTATCCCAGACATGACAAACAGGTGGAGACTGTGGATGTTACCTGGTCATCAAATGTTAGATTAGAATCACAATACTATGCCCAAAGTCCTTTGCTGATTTAGTTGGTGCTAGTTCTTTACCCAGTAAGGAGTTTACCAGTCTGCTACCAAAAATGATGAGCTTGCTCCTCTTATCTGGGTTGAGCAAGACTTTGTTTTGGCAGGTCCAACTGCATACTCTAGATATTCATTCATTTTGCTGATAGTGTTTGGCTGGTATTTTAAGGGACTGTTCATTTTTTATTGGGAGGGGGGCTGGTGATTTTGTTGGGAGGGGGGCACCTGAAAAATTTGGTTATGAAAGGGGGGCCACAGAAAAAATGTTGGAGGGGGTCATGCAAAACATGGACAAAATGAGGGGGGCCAAGTGAAAAATGTATGGAACAAAAAGGGGGGACTACACAAAATTTTTAGCAAAAATTCCAAAAACCACCTGTCCCCCCTCCCGATAAAAAGTGAATGTTCCCTAAGCTAAAGTTGAGCAAAAGTTTAGTATTGTCAATGTAGCTCTGTGTGGAGCAATATTTTGGCACATTAGGAAGGTCATTTGTGTATATACTGAAAAGTAGGGGTCCTAAAATGCTTCCATGTGGGACTCCACTGGTAACTGGTAGTGGATCTGAGGTGGTTGCATGAATTCTTACTACCTGATAGCATGGAGAGAGATAGCTTTTGAACCAGATAGTCAAAGACAACGATCCAATGTCCTTAACAGGATTGAAAGCACAGACTTAAGTCTCTTAGATTTGACAGACAACTAACTAGCCTTGTTTTGGCAATAACTTCACTTATATTCTTTCAAACTTTCAATCTTTACTCTAAGAAATATCCCCTTTCAACTGGTATGGAGCACTTATTTTACTTAAAAATATTAAGAATTATGAAAATAGCAAAAGCAATATTTTGATTTAGTCTAGGTCACTGGGAATCAAAAACCTCAAGCAAAAAAGGAAATACACTAACTGAACCATCCTTGTCTCTAAGATTGTGGTAGCCGAAGTTAGGTTATCATTCTACATTGTCATAAGAACACCCCCCCCCCTTAGAGGAACAAGGAAGGACACACTTTATTTCCAAGACTTTATTGTGAATCTTTATCTTGAGGACTGACAAAGTGTTAGGTTTTTACTACTAATGGTAAAACATAATTAATGGTAGACCATTCAATGGCAACTGAAAATGATGCACTGGTGCAACAAGGGTAAAGTTAAACAGCTACAGTATTCAGACACAGAAGATGGATTATATTCTTTGCAAATAAAATTGTTTTTGATATAATAATCAATGAAACAATTCTAATAACAAAGTCCAAATGAAAGGTCTGTACAAATCTTATTTAACAAAATATACAAAAAAGGAAGACAAACTAATGTAAGGTGTCACTTTTTAGAAAGAAAATACTAGATTGATTTTCCTTTGCCCATGAAAGAGTAGGCAAACTAACAGTCAGTAGTAGACTCTAATGCCATTGTTTTCTTTTGTTCTTTATCAACTAGTAGTAACTAACTAGTCATTTTTCTTTCATGGGTGAAGGAAAATCACTATGCATGTCACGTCATATTCTTTCCATGATAATAATAGGTGGAAATAATTTTTAGTTTTGCACATTTTTGGTCTTGAGTGGGATTGAGTACTTAAAGTTACAGGGTCCAAGACAATGTTTCAGCTACCTTAATGAACAGATAGATTTTATTAGTCATATTAAACTTAATTTAAACATTAGCATAGTATACTGAATGCACAGAACATAGACTGTTTTATGCTATTCAATTCAGGATTAGATTGCATTTTGGTAATAGAATTCTTATAAGTCAGGATTTTAATTGACTGCACTGGTATACCACATACAAGATACACTTACTTAGGAATCTAGTCCTGTCCTGTGCATAGTAGATACTTGCAAAGAATCTGTTACCACTAACAACTGAAAACTACTTTTAAAACCTACGTTTTGGTCATTGACAAGAAGTCACAATGTTGGTCAATAAACATTACATCTAAAACTGAACACATCTTACAACTAACATCAATTACAGTTTGAATAATTTTACCTTGCCCATGAATTGGGAATGTATTAGATAGTGTGCAATAGTCAAAAGAAAATAACAATGTATACTGTCTTATCAAATCATTAATATTCATTAGGCTGAAGACAATGGAAAATCATGACCGTGAAGAGTGTTGTAACTTCTGATACAAAACTCTTAATTTGAAATTGGATTTTCTTGGCAAAAATAGCTCAATCTTTAAATTTTTAATTCCAAATATAACTATTTACCTGGGAGTTTGATAAGTAGTTTACAACATTTGCATCCATGTTGTATCAGATTTACAATCACTCTCCTTCAGCTCGTGTTGTAAATTGATACAACATGGCTGCTCATGTTGTAAACATTACTTATTAGACTACTAACTGTTTCATGGGTGAAGTAAAATCACTCTTAGTAACAAAGTACACCATGGTAGTGATACCATATGGTGTCCTACTGACCTTGGCCAAATCTCTAAACATACAAAAGAAATTACTTCTAAACTGATGACTTTTGCATCTTCAACTAAGAATGCTTTTCCACAACACAGATCTTAAACATTTTCACAGGATTATTATCCAGAGCCCAGTTATTAAAAGCCAGACTAGTGATTGGTACTAGAGCTAAACAAGACTAGTGATTGGTACTAGAGCTAAACAAGGTTTGGTTGACAAAACAACCAATGTCTTCAAGGATACAGTCTAATCTGGCCTTGAACAACTCACTCAGATACAATCTGGACATCACAAGTTGCTTGTTAGTTATATTATTACGACTTAAACTGAAACCAAATTAGCCTTTTAATCATAACAACAGCTTGTGCATAATCAGAGACACTTGATAACATGGTGAAGTTCAAGAGTCTTGATTTTATGGAGTGTTAAATATAAAGGGCTCATAAAATCAAATCAATCCTTCAAAATGCATCTTTACTTTTTGGATAATAGAAGCAAGATTCCTTTAGTTGATAGCTAAAGTGATGACCCCTTTATAGAAACACAATAATTAATGAAAGTCAAGAACTGTGTTTAACTTGCTACTGACTATGCAGAATATTTAGTGGCAAAGAAAACTTGATTTCTGCAATTAAATAAAGGGTTAAAACAAGGGAATGGGATAGAGATACTACTTAAAATGAAGATTTTTGGGTAAGATGGTTAGTCTGAACTCAGAACAATCAATTGAATTATTAAAGGTCAGGTGGAATCTAAACAAAAAAGCAATAAAAGAAATAACAATCCTAACCTTTACATCAAAAGTTTCACTTTGTGCTTGAATTTTCTGTTTTTCGATCTTCATATATATTAGAAATTAAAGGAACTTGATGAAATGAGTTCCGAAACCTCTCTAAATGTTCAAGCTTCATCTGAGAGGTAACAGTTCAAAAGAGACCATTAATTTTGCTCACTGTTCCAAGAGAACGTTGACTGAATGACTGAAACTTCAGTGTTTTTTATAAAAGCTTCTTATGTCAAATCGTTTTTCTCACGATTTCAAATAATGAGTGTCAGTGAGACCAATCAGGTCTAGATGTTTGTGTCATCTGTTGAGACACAATGGTTGTTCACATTAATGCTCTAAGAAATTTTCCCTGTTATGCTAATATAGTTCTGTATCAAAATTGATATTATAATAGATTGAACTAGGCTAAAGCACTTGAGGCTGCATAAATGAGAACCTAACAACAGGGTTTATAGCACTGCTTATTAATTTGCCTAACTGTAACAATTCCTAGGTCAAAGGAAAAAATTCTGTTACCTACGAGTTAGGTCATACTGGGCAACAGCCTTTATCACAAAAGAAATACAATTCTTAACTGGGGCTCAACTTGTTTTAAAGCTCCTCACTTTTCTCATTGATGTAATGATCTTCTTAATAGATTTAGTTCAATTGGTTAAATTCTCACAGAATGAAAACCCTGGAGCATTAACCTATGCTTATGACAGAAACTCTTAGATGTTGAATTGAAGAGTAACCAATATAAAGATTAATGCCCAAATGACATTAATGATAACCCAAAGTGTTATAGCTAACCACTCCAATATTACTACTTGGTTTTAGCAAACAATGTCTGATATGAGAGGTTTGGTAGAGTGACTACAATAAACCCGCAAAACAAAACCTAATAAATAGTCAATGGCTAATAGTCAATCCCATCAAAAGAAAACAATAGAATTAGTCTACTAAATTCTGCTATACTAATAACTGTTTTATGAGTATATTGTAATCACTCTAGATATATCAATACCTCACCCTTATTCTAATATATCAACAGATAACAAGTGTTTTATCTATTCATGAATAGCAATGTTGGAATATTTAACCACTAACAACTGGGTGGTCCAATTTGAATACAACAGATACAGACCAAGAAGAACCTCTATGATGTTTCATCTATATCTGGTTTAATCATACTGGTCATGGAATTCAAATGCAGAAACATGCAGAATAAAATAGAGTAAAATATATAGAATTAAAAGCAGATTACTGTCTGCTCTTTCAATTATTACTGGTAGAATGTCCTGATTTCAAGCATGCAGTTAACAGTCACATGAAATATACTGAGTGATGAGTAAAAACAAAAACCTTTTGAAAATGCTTCTTTTTCTTGCTTATAATATATGCTGCTGATCTCAAAATACTAACAATTTTATAATTGTCAGACCACTAGTTGAGCATCATTTACTATCAAAGCAATACATCACATAGCTATTAAATACAAAGAGCCTGTTGTTGTGTAATATAAAAATGTGAGGCCTCTGCAAATGAATTCCTATTCTAGTTTTAGACATTTGTGCTGCATGGACATTTTATGCCTAGCAGTCATATAAATCGTAGAAAAATAATGTCTAATATATAGACAGTCTGCACCCTCAAAGCACAACTTCATTTTAATGCTAAGGGTACAGCAGTTTCCTTTTTTACACACTGTCGCATTATAAAACTTTGATATGAATACAGCCAACTGTTCCTTAGGGCTTTTCATTTTCACAAATCTCTTGCAAGACAATTAATGTATGGTGGTAATTTATTCAAAATTCTTGCATTCTGATTCACCATTTTTGAAGCAGTAAAAAATGAACTTTGACAGGTACTATTGATGAATATCAAAGTTTAATAATGATTTTTATCATAAAATTCAGTGTGTTTCTTCCAGATGGGTACAAAAAATGTAGAACTAGACTTTCAGTAGTAGTGGCTCCTTATCCCTACAGGAATAGATCCTGGCTCAAAAACCACCTACAAATTTAGACTGATTTCTACTTCCACACCTTGTTTCTTTGAAATGACTGCGATATTTCAGAGCATCTTATGTAACAACCAAATGCTTAGGAAATGAATTTATATGGTATTTAGTTACTGCAATTTTCAAAATCATGCGAACTCTGACCTTCAAACAGTCCGTTGGAATTTGGTTATTCACTTCCGCCCACTTCAAACAAAACACCAGAAAACTACTCATAAATATCCCTAAAAACCTACCAAATGACTGAAAACGATCTTTAGACGATTTATAACAGCTAAATATGATTTTGATATTTGGTTAGATTGTGTAATTTTGATTTTTAATTTTGATGTTGAAATCAGCAAAAACCAGTTGAGTGTTTGGATGTCTGAGTTCACATGATTTTGCAAATTGCATTAAGATATTCTGACATGTCACAGCTATCTGCCAATTGACAATTACCTCTCTGGAGCCATAAAAATGCTAACTATCAATTTTCCTTTGAAAATAAATTTTTAGTCTAATTACAATTTGTTCTTATATCTACATATGTACAATAGTTGAATTACAAATAAATAATCAAGACTTGTGCATGTAAGATGAGAATGCTCTTGAGATTGTTTTAAAAGCCATTTGTTGGAAAGTGAAAGATGTGGTTTCCATGAATGGTGTTCTATTCCAATGGCTAATAATTATGCAATATGAATATTAAAATTATGCATGTGTATTACACAATCTATAATGCAATCAAGAGCCTTCTCACCACACTAAGCTATACCATCTGCCACTTTAATACTGCTACCCATAGAAATCCCACAAGTTTGAATCAGCATATTTCAGAACAAATATTTAGAGCAGAGTTTTTCTAATTTCCAAAGAAGACCAAGGGCCCCATGTTCACATTCATATCTGTTTTGCATTTAAGTCTTATTTTAATGATTGTTGAAATATGAATTTTATTGTTTCTGTTGGATAGCAGTCTTGATTAGCAGTTAGTTTCTTGTGTCTCCCCCCTTATACTTACTTTAATCTTACTATTAATACAGCACAATCACTCAAAAATACAGACACACACAAACTGTCAGAACATAAAACCAAGAATGGCTATGGTAAGATAAGGAACAGAGGAATACTGGGGGTTTTTTTACTGTCAAACTACTGAGAAAGAAAATATAGTTATCTTATTTAAGGGTTCAAAAGTTATGACATTGGTATACAAACAGTCAACTGACTTAAACTATGACACTAAACACAGACATTGACAACAATGTATCTTCTGAATATCAGAAGAATAACTTCACACATATTTTTCACATGTGAAAACTGAATGGACAACTAACATGTACAAATACTTTACATGAATTAATGAGCTCACTGTTTTACTGAAATGCTTTGCCTTGTGTCCACTAACTAGCAATAAACATAAGACAGATACATGTGTATTTTAACAGTAATTCTAGGTACCAATGTTTGTGAAGCCATCTAGAATCATGACAAATCATGTTAAAAAGCAAACCTACAAAATAAAGGTATTCTTACCATAACTGATCTGGTACTGACTAGGTAGATAGATTAACTGTAGTTACATCATGTAGCATGTTTTATAACATTCTTCATAGTCATTGGATTATAGAAACAATCATGTTTGGAGGAGTTGCAAACTAGTAGCAAAATGTACTCTAGGATGGATATTGAAGTCCATTCAGAAACTCCTCTACAACAATTTAGTAAAATGGTTTCTGACATTTTCCTTAACTCTACTCACTATACCCTTAAAACCAATGTACAAATTAGCATACACATTAAACTTTAGTTGAAAAATGGAAACTGAGGAAAGTCTTTTTTCAGATCTAACAATGAGTACATTAATGCAAGAATACTTGTATGCATTTCAAAATATCTCAATAAATGCCCACATTATACCAGAAAACCTTTAGTTTGCTTTCTTCCCACTGCAATGTTTTAACTTTGTATAATATCTACTTGACAAACCTTTATTCTTTGCCCAGAATGGACATAATTGCCACATGATTTAATGCCATGAACTAAAGATATTTCTAAAGCTTTTTGAAGCTATCAACATGATCATGTCTTGAACACACAACTTGACCACATTGCTAAGCATTGCAATGTTACTGTGATTTATTTTGAAAACCATGCAAGTACTGCTGCTATGTAACACAGCATCTGACACAAATCTGTTTTAAGTACCTTACCAGTCAAATGACACTTTCATTCATTCATCCTCTTCTTGCTGTGGCTGTTGGTACTCGGCAACATAAAGTTTCTTGTCAATGTTTGGTGGGATAGGCTGAATTTCTGTTCCAAGTTCATGTTCTATTTTGTAAATATCAAATCGATCATCATAAGTAACCAAGTTGATTGCCAAACCAAGATGTCCAAAGCGTCCTGATCGTCCAATGCGATGCAAATAGGTTTCTGAATTTTTTGGGAAGTCAAAGTTGATAACTACGTTCACAGACTGTACATCAATGCCACGAGTAAACAAATCTACAAGAAATATTAAACTGGAGCTTAAGTTGTTGTCACAAAAACTGCCTGAAAAAAGGATAAGTATCTTGTATTCTCTGTCATAAAAAGTTAGCATAATTACATGTTGGTGTTATATTCAAAAAGCTACAGGACAAATGAACAAAAATGATGAGCAAAATGAACTTAGAAAGATTTTAAAAAATAAACAAATAAAAAAGATCTTCAAGACTCCACTCTCAGCAACATCATTTTTGTAAGCAAAAAGTAAAATTAATCTTAGCCTGAAAATTATAGAGTGTTTACAGGAATAAATTCACAGCTATAAAAAAACACACCTGAACAGACCAAGTTTCTGCAGTGTCCTTGTCGGAAATCATGAAATACCCTATTTCTATGTGCCTGGGCCATTCGGGCATGAATGTAAAAGCATGAATAACCCAAGTTCAAAATTTTGCGGGCTAGGAGTTCCACACGCTGAACAGAGTTACAAAAGATGATTGATTGGTTGATTTGGAGCTGAAAGATAAAAACGTAACAAAATTAAAAACAAAGTCACAACATCAAATAACTGCTCTTATTATGATTACTACCAATACCAGATGACAATATGAACATGGTTAAATATACTTAATGCCAATTTCTTTTATGATTTAAAGATTCAAAATGACCAAGCAAGCTAGCACAAGGAGTTCTGACAACTATGATCAATCTGCTGTGATTGATTATTCTTTGCTAACATTTGCCATACCTTCTTGAACAGAGTATTTAAGCAATGAACTTTCTGTTTTTCTTCAACAAATGCATAGTACTAAGGATAAAAAGAACACATTTTACAGTCATTATAACTATATTATGAATAATAAATGATGGTGGTTGAAGTGGTTGGTTCAAGACATGTCTTGCTTTTCCTGAGTATTTAATAAAAAGGCAAAACTTATAATTCATCCTACTGTACTGTACTATTACATAACTAGCTAAACACACATACCTGAGTAACTCCAAACAGGGTTAATTCATCCATTAAGTTAATCTCATATGGTTTTACTAGATGCTTGTCCTGTAAATAGATTTACAAATACAATATTTGATGTCAAATATGTCAAAAGAAACTTAAAAGAACTAATTTATTGAGAAAATTAACAAATAGTTTCACTATAAAACATTTAACATATACATACTTTAAATTCTTTGACTGACAGGGGAAATGTAGCAGAGTATAGAAGAATCTGCCTATTGCTTGGTAAGATGCTGATAATATCCTCCAGGAGGTTTTTAAAATCCATTGAGAGAAGTTTGTCAGCCTGAAAACAAAAAAGCATAATTGTTTTCATTCTATGTAGTTTGTTCCAAAAATGGTATCTTCTTGAACAGCAATTCAATACTTACTTCATCCATTACCATCATCTGACACTTGCTCATATCTGCCAAATGTTTTCTCATTAAATCTAGAATGCGGCCTGGGGTTGCTACAATAACATGAACTGCAAGCAAAAAATCATGTCAGATATACATTTTAAAAGCAAGGAAACTAAAATCTACTCTATCTTGCATATTATTACATAAATGCTACACCTGTAAAGACAGTAACAAAAACTAGTTTGATGCTGACCTTTATTGTAAAGTCTCATAATATCGTCTTTCAAGCTTGTTCCTCCTGTGGTAACCATAACTTTTACTCCCAAATGTTTACCAATCTCTTTGCAAATTTGTGAGGTCTGAAGAGCAAGTTCTCTGGTAGGTACCAGAACCATTGCTGAAAAGAGTACCATAACTTTAAGTATAATTGTCAAATATGTCAAACATCTTTTCTCAAATTATGCAACTCACCCTGAATAATGTCTTTGGTTGTGTCTATTCTTTCTAACAATGGGATTAAATATGCAGCTGTCTTCCCTGTACCATTTTTTGCTCTAGCCAATATATCTCTGCCTGCTAGTGCTACTGGTATACTCTCCTCTTGAATAGGGGAAGGGCTGTCATAACCTTTTTCAAAAATTCCCATCAACAATTCTCTCTTCAGGCAGTAATCTTCAAATTCATTTCCTTTAGTAGCAGTTACATCCTACAATAGTCAAACCATAATATATTTCACAGTTACAAGTATCAATATGTTGCATATATTTGTACATTGCTATGTTCTCTTTTTCTGACAGTAAGGCTCTTGCACATTTTGCAAATAAGATTCAAATATGTCTCAAAATCTTAAGATTTGACATTCTTCAGTATACTACCACCTGTAATGTGGAAAAATTGGAAAGAAAATGAAAAACAAACATGATTTGTGAAAGATATCACTTATTGTGTCTGTATCATACCAAAAAATCTTTTCAATATTTATACTAATAAGTTTAAAGGGAAAATATTTGCATACTTTTAATATTGATCATTATGTATGAATAAAATCTTGGATCTCAGATCAAATGACAATTGAAATATCCAATTCCTGCACATTTAGTTACGGCAATAGTACTAGTGATGTCATATCAACTAATGAGGGATATTCTGAAGCCTGTCTGCACAGGTGAATCCGCACAGGTACATAATGTAAGCAGTACAGTAGGCTCCAACACATACACTGAAGATGAACAGAGTTTAAATGAATAACCTCTTTCATAAAAGGGTACATGTATAAACAATAAGGATTTAGAAAATTTTATATATTACTAACATAATAAGTTAAGTACCCTATATATTAATTAGTTGTAGATATATTTTTGATGTTTTATCTATTTTATTTGTTGTATATGAACATATTTAAATTTTCATATTAAAATTACATTATATTACTTTTAATAAGTAAATAGTTTAGTTTGAATTAGGTTAGGTTAGTTATATTTTAGGCAGGTCCACATCAGCTTGTAAAGTTGCCATAATATTAACCTGCAATACCAAATAAATTATGTATGTATGTATGTTATAAATCCACATATTCATAATAATTTTATTTGCTACATTAATTAACAAATAAAAGGTGATATTGTGCCAACAGCTGATGAAGACGATGTAAAAATAGCAACATGCAAGATACAGTATAAAGAGTATAAGGTACCTTCATTACAAATCTAAATCTATAAATGCAACGACCAGAAACTTCAACATTAGTATCATGACATACAATTTGCAAATGTGATAGAGTACGTTTCTCATTTCTCCTCAACCCACGTATTTCGTATGTCATTTTTCGCAACAAGAAATTCGATTCACTTCAAGCATACTGAAATGTTTATCTCATTTTCGATAAAGAATAACATAACCACTATAACCTTTTAAACAAATGGACTGATTAGCAGGTAAACCAAAACCTAACCTCCTGCTACAACGACGAAAGCTTTGCTTTCAGCTAATATTTCCACTTGACTTACAGATGTTTTGATGCGGTTATCCTTTGGAGGAAGATTGAGCTTTGCTTTCCAGTTTTCAGAAGTCGCTCTGGAAAAAAGGTAGTGCTTATTTTATTGTTTTAGATAAGGACAGCAAATTTGTTTCGTCTTTCAGACTTACAGCTTTGCGTTTCTACCCGCAGGTACGACTGCTTCCGTTTTCGTTGCTGCCATACTTCGCAATTTATCTTGGTAAATATCTTTCTGCACGAGGGCTCTGCCTCAAACAAACGAATGCTAAGGACTTCAAAAAAGTCTAGTAACGCTTTCTTGTATACGAAATAAAGAAAACAATAAGGATGGTCGAGATAAATTAAGATTTCTCTAACCAACTTTCTACCCTCTTCACTTTCGTTTTTTGCTCTACAAGAAAAATGAGTGAGAGGGAATGGACCCGAATATCATTCGAAAGTAAGTTCCAGTCTCTCTCCGAAACAAAACGGTATAACCCACAATGCAACTCGGGCAGTATTTCAGTCGCCATTTTGTTTTTCACATGAGGAACCAAAGAATCTAATGACTTTTGTAGAAAATGTCTCTCTATGACGACCTTGATGGAGTGCCTTTACAGTCTTCGTCCTCTAAGGAAGGCGAGCTTTCTGGCTGGTCTTCAAGTTTGAAACTCATGCAAACTCAACTTCAAAGAAAGAGGGTTGTTCAAAACAAACCAGTTTTCCCAACTCAAAAGTCTACAGTTATAAACCCTGTAATCTTGGACAGGGGTTTGAGACGAGCTAATGATGAAATAGAGCAATCAAAGTATGCCAGTGAAACAGTCCTTAAAGAACAGGTCGATTTTCCAGAGAAAGAATCGGAGCCTTTTCTTGAAACAGATGCTTCTATGGCCGTGGTGGTTGATGAATATGATCCCTTGAAACCGAACGAATATGAATTGATCAAGGAAAAGCATCGAGAAATACGCGATAAAGAAAGAAGAGAGGCAAGGGAAAGGGACAGGAATTCAAGGGACAGTGACCGAGGAGATCGAGACTATCGCGACCGTGATAGCTACAGTACTAGGGATAGAGACAGAGATTATGACCGTGATCGTGATAGATCCGATCGTGACCGTGATCGAGACAGAGACAGGCGTAGGGACAGGTATAGGGGCAATGATAGTGATGATGAGAATAATTACAGACGCTCAGCAAAGAGATCAGGAGGGGCTGCTATTGCACCTCCAACCAGTTTGATGGAAGAATCAACTGCACTTCCCACTGAGGAAGAGGTCCTTGAACCTAGTTTAGAAAGGAAACCATTCTTGGGACTTGGTGGGTCTGGAAAAGATAAGCCAAATGTGGGCTTCAACAGTCCTATTGCCTCACAGATTATGGCTAAGTATGGCTGGAAGGATGGACAGGGTTTAGGTAAACAGGAACAAGGTATTAATACGTGTCTTCAGGTTGAAAAGACCAGCAAGAGAGGTGGCAAAATCATAAACAAAGATAAAGAGAGTAAGACTCAAGCAAGTGAATCTGACTCCATTGTTAGCGTTATGAAGAATCCAAGCAAGGTTGTTTTACTGAGGAACATGGTTGGGCCAGGTGAGGTAGATGATGACCTCCAGCCAGAAACAGCAGAAGAGTGTGCAAAATATGGAGAAGTTACCAAGGTAGTCATTTATGAAATTCCTGAAGGGGTTGCTGAAGATGAAGCTGTCAGAATATTTGTTGAATTCCAAAGAGTAGAATCAGCAATCAAAGCTGTAGTTGATCTGAATGGACGATATTTTGGTGGACGTACAGTTAAGGCATCATTTTATAATTTAGATAGATTTAGATCACTTGATCTGGCTGTTGATTTATAATCAATTATCTAGTTTTTCATAATTATCAATGGCTGATCTTCAGTTTTGTTAAATCAGGAAAACAGGCATGAGAAATAGATTTTACATTACACATATTTATGTATAATAATGACCACCAACTTTTCAACTTGGTCTTCTTTAAAAGGATCAATAAAATAAATAATGATTTGCAGTAGGTCCATAAAAGGAAGGTATTAATCTGAATAGGGGGTCATCATTTGAGCCATGATCCAGTTCTTTTCAGATTTTTTATTCAATGTAGTTGGCTTGGCAAATGTTTTTGATTAAAAGTGGCTTGTTTCATATTTGTACAGCAGAAAACCTTGGAACTTTGTGTATCATGTGTTAAAGAAGCTGCTAACCAATTCAGTAAAGTTTCAGACCTGAAATTAATATGCACACTTACAGAGAAAAGCTTAAAAGATCTTTGTAGAAAAACTAGAACAGGAAAGGATGTAATAAAAGACTTGAAATTGAAGTCGTCCTCCTGCTGCTGATCTAGGTGGACTTCAGGGGTTCATCCAAACCCCTTAAACTGCAATCGAACCCCCTAAATGGCACCTTTTAACCCCTAATTAGAAAATATCCAATACAAAACATTTTTTTTGAAGTTTTGTTTTTCACCAAATTATCTGCAGTTTGAACCCCCTAGCCAAAATCTTGGATTTGCCCTGTGATGTATAAGGTTATGGAAGACCTGGTCAGTTTGTGGAACATATATCTAACAACAAACATGATACAAATTCTAGTGTTATGTCATTTTATTTTCCAAAGTTTGCGTCATCACGAGGGCCGAAGGCAGGTACCCAGAGCAATACTCGCAGTTGCAAAGGGATGATATGACAAAGTCCTCTTGGCCTCCCCCCCGAGAGTCGATACTTTGTCAAGTCCAAGCTGTGTTAACTCAGTGGGCAATGATAGCCATTAGTCAATACTTCGTAGTAGAACTTCCAATGCCCTTCCAAACGGCTGAATATCTTCACCTGAAATAAAGTCCCCAGGTAAGAAAATCTGAAATTTTTTTGCTTCTAATAACACTTATCAGCTAATATTCAATGGTCAAATGTTGTTCGGCAGCAAAATGGCGGAGCTACTTAAATAGGCAATCGAATCGGAACTGAATTTTCAAGTTCGCTCAGCTTTGAGCGTCTTTCCTCTTCCTCTGTAGTTATTCGATTACCTGTTTAGTCTTTTTTTCTCAAAATTACTTAGAACAGCATTGAATAAATGAGTTATGTATGTATGTATGTATGACACAAACAATT
This sequence comes from Stichodactyla mertensii, assembly GCA_011800005.2. Taxonomy (NCBI): domain Eukaryota; kingdom Metazoa; phylum Cnidaria; class Anthozoa; order Actiniaria; family Stichodactylidae; genus Stichodactyla; species Stichodactyla mertensii. The sequence goes on from JAAAQI020140013.1 coordinate 20,714, forward strand.
AAGCTTATTATACCGAAAATGTGTCTTAAACGTTTCATATTTCGTTCAAAAGAATTAAGACTTACATCACTCTAAAAGTGATTTTCTTTAAAATTAAGTTAATGTCTTGTTTCAATGTCCTCAGGTAAGTGATATTATGAATTTAAGTTTTTAATTCATATTTTAAGAGAGACGTCTTAAATCAAGCAATTCCCTAAGGACATTGAAACAAAAAATTTTACAGTATACTTTGATAGTATAAATAACCAGGTAACTCTTAAAATTTCGCAGGAATGTATCTGATGAATATGAAAGTGGTAGTTATCATTCATCAGATCTTTATTATAGAGTAAAATAAAAATTGCATGACCACCATCTTTGACTTGAGAACTATTAAAAGAACCAAAGATCAAATCTTTTGTTCAAGTCATCAAAAAACATTTCATCTACATGGTATCACTATAGCACCTTGTTTACATAAGGGACCTGTCATTATTTACAGGGAGGGGGGCTGGTGGAAATGAGAAATGTGATGCTCAATTTTTTTTGGTCCCCTCTTTATAGAGAACTCCAAATTTAGTGTCCCCCTAATTTCAGTGTTATTGCTATTACACAATTTTTTGGGGCCTACACAATTTTTTTGCCCCCCTTTTTAGTGCACAAAAATGTTTGCCCCCCCTTATTTCCACCAGCCCCCCTACCTGTAAATAATGACCAGTCCCTAAAAGGAATAAATGTTTTGTGTTCTATTCAATTATAAGAAAGGAAAGAGATGAAAAGAATTCTACCCCAGCCTGTATGGATCAAACATTTAGAAAATCAAATAGATCATTTGATTATGTTTTATAAAATGTATTACCTGAAACATTCAAGATACAACCCACACGCTGATATATTGGCTGGTTACCATATTTTTTGTGCTTTATCATGCTAAAGCGCACACCATGCTTCATGTTCCTAAGTTCGCTTTTCTCATGCTCTACATCTCCCAGTGTGTTTATATCAAGTACAGATATATTGCTTAAATAGAAGATGAGTTGATTTGAGGAAGACAAAGTTTTACTGTAGGCACATTCAATTTGCTTCACACTGCAGAATCTCTCCCTACAAATTTTTTACACTGGGATACAATCAAAGAAACATGAAGCTGTAACTTCCCAGCTACTTGGATAAGTTTTTATGGAGGAGACAGAAATAAACAGATGAGATGACCACACACAGTTGACAGTCTGCTAATAGTTCATTGACAATCACCTGGCATCCCACCAATGTGTGTGGACTGACAAACTACCAACATTTTTTTAATAGAACGCTGCCAACAAACTCCTGTGGCCAATTAATAGACCTTTCCAGCATTCATATGGATGATCACAAAACAATGGTTTGAAGTCAAGGTTGGCCTTGATGAATAAAAGAATCAAATGCAAGTTCAGTCTCAACTTGGAACCATGGTTTTGTGACCATCCAAGGAAATTTGGGAAAGGTCTATTAACAGGAAAAAACTACCAATGAACAGCCATGATCAGGGGCAGCTACTCTTCACTTACCCAAAAACCATTTACAGTAGCACTAGAAGATGAGTATAGAATTTAATTTACAAGATTGCTTAATATCAAGTGTTTTGTTATCTGCAATACTGTTTTTGATAAAACCTGATAAAACCTTAGAGTTTGGTGTTATGAAACAAGCCGGTTATCAAATCTAGTTGGGCAAAAAACTGTGTTTTTAAAAATAACCTTTTTTCATTTATGTCAAATAGGGAGTTTACTCATCCACTCTGCAAAATGGCTTTAAGTAACATGTACAAACCCCAAACAAATAGGTTTTTACATCTTGAAAGTGATGAAGATGATTTTACTGAAGATGAATTAGATGATGAACTTGACGATACATATAGCAAGAACTTTTCAGTTCGACAAGGCAATTCAAAGGCAGGAGTACAAAAACCACTAATGACACCCAACACCAAAACAAAGATCCGCCGCAAGCATACAAAACCATGGTGTACAACAAAGTCCTGTCTAGCATGCTTTATGTGGCTGGCATTCTTTAGCATCTGTGTTGTTGGCCTTGTATTGCTTATTTTACATGCTATTGATTCTGCTGATACCAACTTAACCAACCAATTAAGCAATGCAAAAACAATGATCCAAGGAAGAAATGCATTCTACACTAATAATGAGAATGTTGAGGCATGTGATAACTTTGAGGTTAAACAAGTTTGGCATACTACCTTACCAAAACTCATGACTGAAACAGCTGTTCGTCTGAATGATGTCAATGATGATGGTATCAAAGATATCATCATCAGCTTTTCTACTGGTGTAGATGGATACAAAGCCCCAAGAGTCTCCTGTGATCTCTACTTTAATGGGACATATCCATGTTTTGGTGGTGCTTTAGCCCTTGATGGAAGCACTGGGAAAGAACTGTGGAGACATTACTCTATGCATGAAATCTATGCATTGAACTGTAATGGAGACCTAGATGGTGATGGTACATGGGATTGCCTTTTGGGTGGTAGAGGAGGTGCTTTTCAGGCAGTCAGTGGCAACAATGGAAAATTGTTGTGGGACATGGGTGAACAAGCAGCAAGAGATGAAAACATGAATTTTTACACAGCCCAATTCATTCGAGATTTAGATGGAGATGGGGTTCTGGAGGTGTTGGCTGCACATGGTGGTGATCCTCTTGCGTAAGTCACTGCATGTTTTTTAATCAGAGGGAAAAGGGGGGGACATACAATAGTCATAAAAATGATCTCTGAAATGTGGGCCTTGCACAATGGGAACCACATGTTTCACTGACAAAAGGACAGCACAAAAAAGCTTTAACTGATAGGTGGACAATTTAAGAATGATGGTGCTAGTAGAAAGACCTGGGGGACCTTAGCAATCAAACAAAAACCTGTTACTAAATGTTTTTCTCAATATAGAGAGCCCAACAGCCCAATAAGATTAAAAGGCAGGCTGATTATTTTCTCTGGCAAGACAGGAAAAGTTCTGAGATGGACAGTAGTGCCAGATGAAAGAGAAATCTATTTTTCACCAGTCTTATATCACAAAAAGGATGGCACAGATATGGTGATCTTTGGAACAGGTGGAGAAACACACCCTGGTGGCCTATGGGTGATTTCATTAATGGATCTTTATTTGGGTACTATTGAAACAGCTCAGCAAATATATGAAGACAAGTTTAAAGGTTAGGAATGTATTATGTTAAACATACATCCCATCCTAACATACTGTATTCACATTACTTACTATTTACTTCAGCTAGTGTCATTCATTGGTAAATTAGCCTAGGAAAGAAAGTAACTTGCCATACACACATGGCTTTGCATTTTTGTTAGGCAGAAGAAGTGGGGTTTCTCACTGCTAGCTAAGCCATCATCATCTTTTAAAAATGTTTAGAATTATGCTTCATTCTTGTCTACAGGAGTCATGACTCCCCCTGTGCTGGTTGATTTAAACAAAGATGGCACAGTTGACATTGTCACTTCAATGTATAACACCTCAGTAGCTGCCTTTGATGGAGAAACATACAGACAGATTTGGAATTATTCCTTTCCACATAGTGAATCCTATTCGTAAGTTAATTACCTATATACCAGTACTGCCTGTAGCATTTTACTAGCGAGGATATCAATCCCATTTCACAAGCAATTAAACCAACCTTTCCTGCAACAGACATGATATTTAAAAAAGCATACCAGAATAGGAATGGCATACATTGTGGACTGTGTTGGATGCCAACAGTTTTTATTTTAAGAGAAAATCTGCATGTGATTTGTTATATGTACAATGTAGCTATAGTTTTGTTTTCCAGAATCATTTTCCATGGAGGCATGAAACTTTCATTTCAGCATCCTCTGTTCTTTTCTTGGTTTGTTTTCTTCATCATTTACCTGGCTTTCTTCGTATTCAAATTATCATTGTTCTAATAACTCCTTAGAACACCTGGTGCAGGATTTTATAATGATGATGACATTCCTGATATTATGGTTCGGTATAACTATGGACCAGGATTTCCTGTATATTACTATTCACTGGTAAGCTGATTCTTATATTACCCAATTAGATAGCCATATATTAATGCCTTAATCCCTGATAAGGGACCAGTCATTATTTATCGGGGGTGGGTGAGCTTGTGCAACAGTGGATATCCATGTTTGGTTTTTCCTGACCACCCCTTTTGTAAGGCACAATTTGTTCTGACCCTCTCCCCCTTCCTACATACATCACCAATTTCTGATGGCAAAGCTTTGCATAAATTTAGATAACCCTCCCTTAGAACTCCCTGCATCAAAATTGATAACCCCCTCCCTATTTGATAGTGACTGGTCCCTAAAATGAAATATGATTTATTGATTTTATTTCAATGTCTTTTCAAGATTACAATTCTTGATGGTAAAACAGGTCAGCCCCTCATCAAACCCTTCAAAAAATCTTCAGTTGCTGTGAATAGCTCCCCACTGTCAGTCAGCATGGAAGGATTTGGTAATGACCTATTCATCTATTGGATGGCAGATTGTAAGGGTTATGAAGGTGATGGGAAACAGTTCTCATTTGTTGAGGGAACAAATGTTCATGAGCAGAGCAGGGCAGATACCTGTCAACTGCGCTACAATACCAAGTCATTCAGCAAGTTAAATATCATGAACAGAAAGACTGGATTTCCTGGAAAAACCATTTACTACTCAGGTAGGCAATAGAAATGCTGCATTTGGTGCACTATAGTGAACATCCTAGCTGAGCAGAAATTTTCTAACCAATCACAGTCTGTTTTGATTTTTCATAGCCGGCCCAATGCTTTGCACAATTAATTGTTTGCTCAGCTGCATGGTTATTTCGTATGCTATCAATATTGGACTGGATACTTTACTATTTAATACAAACCTTCCTTTTCAAAGATATATAATTTTCACCACATGCATGCATAATTACTATTCAGCATTGTTAACTTCTTAATTGCTCTTTAATTCTTAAAGATGAGTTCTGGGCGTTAGAACACAAAAATGGCACAATCCCATCCAAGAGCGACAGCAAAGATAAGAATAGCCCCTCCTCAAGAAAGAAGAGTAAGAGACGTAAAAGACATATAGGGGTACCTGACCATGGTGGATTTCAACGCATCATAGCAACTGGAGGCTTGGCACCATCACTCCAGGCTGTTAACAGTCAAGGTCCTGCTAACTCTATCGATGTAGTTTTTACTACATACTGGCAGTATCCTGCCAAAGTAAGGGTTATTCTACCTGAAGATAAAGCTTGTATTAACCACTATAGAAAGCTTGCTAAAGAAGGTGCGTGAGTATAATCTTTAATTTAAAAACTTTAGCATTAGCCACGGGACAGTTGAGTGTTGAACAAACAAAAATAGTCTTCAAGGGCTAAGAAACAAGGCGAGGAGCATAAAATACTTTCATTTTATTTCAGCTCAGGTTGATAATGGTTGTTGTGATGGTGGTTGATGATAGTGGTTGTGATGGTAAAGATGTTTTTGAGGTTGCTAATAATTAGGTGTAGGCAAGTCTGTTTACTTCTCAGGTCTATTACTGAAATCTTCCAAGATAACCATATCACTGCCATGATTACATCTGACAAAAATAGTTTTACTTTATAATCACATCCCACACAACAGACTTGATGACTGGTTCTTTGCAAACAGTTGAAATTCGGTTCATGATAAATGTCAGTGATAAGCCAGATATAAGAGAAACAAAAGAATATACTGCTGCTCCACTTCTTGACTGTATGCATGGCTTGGAATAAGTGATAACAATAACCACAGCGATATTTAGTAATAATAATAATGACAATGATAATAGACTTTATTTGATCAGAATGAAAAGACTTCATGAGGGGGAGAGGTGGGGCTGTTTTGACTTGTTTGGAATCAAAAACCAGAATTGATGGTCATTAGCAACTGTTTCCATCATGCTTGTATATATGTGGTCTATACAATATATCTTCTGGTTGATAGGAAAATTCAGTAATAAAGTTGATACAGAAGAAAACGAGAAACATGGTATGTATGATGCAGGAGATGCAGCTGTCAACATTTGCTTGAAGAAACATGAAGCAACTTTCGACAAGAACAAGATTTATACCAGTCAAGCAGATTTTGACTGGTACAAAGTTCATTTTGGTAGTTTGACTGTGTATAGATTTCAAATCAGTTGTGAGTGTAATAAGAAGAAGTGCAGCAGGTTCCTACCAATGATTCAGCAGGGGTGGGGAGGGTACATGGGTACCCTGGGGAATAGTTATTATTTGTCTAGAAATAGGCTTTCAAATACAAACTAATATTCTTAATGAATTAATAGATAAAAATCAGTGGTGTAAATAATTCCATATCAGATAAATCTAAATAAATAAAGCTTATGAATATATGTACCCGTTTAGAATTTTACTGAGCCAAATGTATTACTAGAGCAGGGCTCGACACTAACATACATCGACTAGTCTCAGACTAGTTAATGTTTGCTGTGGACTAGTGAAAATAAGAGGAAAAAAGACCTTGAGTCTAGTTATTATCCAGTGACTAGCCCAAGGAAGTACTACCAAAAAAATGGTGTTGAGCCCTGAAGAGGCCTTTCAGGTAATTGTGTTTTACTGTTCTAGAGTTCCAGTTTCAAACTGAATTGTTTGATGCTAGTGCCATGACTTTTGGGTTAGAGTCCATATTCTGCCATGATTGTTTATCCAGCCCTTATGACAATGAGGCTCTTGCTGGCAGAGCCTGCCTGCTCTCCTTCTGATTTCCAGTAAACAGATTATAGTTTAGTACTGCTGAAAAAATTAGGACAATCGATGGTTTACTCGCCACTGATGTCTATGACCAAAGAACCACCTGTGTACTATTTACTCTACAGTATAAACCAGTAGACAGCACTGAGTAATATAGAATCGATATAGTATTTTATCATATACATATCGAGATTTACTCACGGAAAAGCCATTCAATAGATTTTCGTTTGTTTACCTATCTCCGCCAA
>JAAAQI020140014.1:0-12185 GCA_011800005.2 Stichodactyla mertensii
TTACAAAATATTGAGCTTAAATACGGATAGATGTCCTTATAACGAAAGAAATAAAAAGGTTTTTCTGCTCTGTCGAACTGACCAGTTACTCGAGCAGCAACAACTCGTGATTGATCGATTGATCGCGAACCATTTAAAAAAAGCTCTAGCATGGAAATCCCGGAACTTTGTATAGCACATTGATTCATCTCATATACGATTATGTATTCAAACATTTCATCCAACCTGTGCGGGAAGCACCAAAATAGAAATTCACTTAGTAGATAAAACTCCGTGTATATACTTTGTACGTATACTGAAAACACTACCTAATACGCTGGCGATTTAGCCAATCACATGTACTGTAGGATGGTTTTTATCGTTTTTATCGATGATAACGGAACGTGGTCTACCTATGGCAGATGAAAACTAGATTTGTTTCAGTAACTGATGTTGCCAAATTAAAAGTCCATTATCTGTGGAACCGTTTAGCAGGTTCCCTTATTCACTACATCTCTTGTTTTAGTTTGTGCGCTTGTCAATCTCACCTCATATTGTAAAATATCGAACAATCAATTAAGAAAGAAAAAAATGTTAGGCCGATAACTATTCTTTGAAGAATTATCAATCGAAAACCAACCGGGCATCCGATAAATTAACCTGAAAGTAAAACTATATCACTGACAGAGATTCAGGTTCAAGAGGACTTTGTTGTTCAACAACAGCATGGAAAAACTACATTTTATTTCTGTTAAACTTATTCGCCGGAAGACGTTCTATTTATGTTACCTTGCATTAAGAAGCAGAATTTATGGTATCTATTGCATCTAGCTGTTCAAATGACACTTTTAAATCAAATAATAAACAACGTAATTTTTGTTTTTAAACTGAAAAATCAAAGCCTTGGATGTTGGACCAGTTGGTCTCTACTCAAAACTATTACTGACTGTACCAATGTGTATCAGTGCATATATATACACACGCTTTATTTTATTTTATTTTTTGAAGAAGGTTGTCACACAACCAAAAGCAACAAGACCGCAAAGCATTCGGGTAATTTTGTTCGTAGTTTTTCTATTGAGACGCGGTGTAGTTTTAGTCTTTTCGAAACATATGGCTAGCAGGCTGTAATCTCAAATGTGTAGCCAAAATCTCAGCTGATAGTAAGACGATACCAAGAGTTTGCTTTCGGTTCCGACTTGTCGCTAGTTGCTTTTGGCTTTGACAACGTTTTTTGAAATCTCTCTCTCTCTCTCTCTCTCTCTCTCTCTATATTGGTACAAAGTATAGGAAACGTTAATTGGTTGGTATTGAGGTTATATGGTCAATAAGGCTATTTCCAAGTTGCCAAGAAACGAATTCCTTCTCGTCCAAAGGATGAACATCACCGTGGAGTGATTTCAGAATGCACTGGCTGAAATAGTTGAGTGACTTGTTGATAACACTTAGCAAATCACCCCGACACGTGTTAGTTTCATATCCGTTTAAACACGTGTTGCTGTCTCAGCACTCGATTGCCTCTTTAAACATTTCCAACACATTTTGTTTGAAATCTGGGTCATTTGTTTGCTATTATTACTAAAATAAACAATAAGTTCAAAGCGTAATAATTACATTCGAGTCAGCTACTGCAATCAAAAAGAATATTTAACTATTCTACAAGCGTTTAATTCCCGAATATTTCTCTATTATCGTGCGAATAAATTATAATCTACCATGTACTGAGCCGAACCCCAAACAAAAATAATCAAGATGTAGTATTGTTAAGCTTGCTATTCTAATAAATGCCTGTCTTTTCCACCTAATTGTTTACGTTTCGTTTTAGCGAGTGTTTTGAGTAGTTAGTGCGTCCAAAAGATTTAAATCCCCGTACTGATACATGCATCATTCGTTTACTGTTTAACTACATTCGTTTACTATTTAGAATCTAAAACACTGTTGGTCTTGTGCGGTTAGGACTGACACATTCCCAGGGTGACACAAAGCTCTTAAGATAAACACTAGGGTGAAAAAGAAATGTGTTCAAGTGTGAAGTGGGTCAGCAAATAGTACAGTTATCTTTAAAAAGATTAGATTAGCGGGCAAAATAAATACTTTGTCCTTTTAGAAGTTTCAATTCCCATATCTTAGCAACAGGATGCACGGTGAAAAAGTTCCTTTAAAATCTTCGAAATTCATCGTCTTTGTGGTCATTGTATCCATACGGTCCGTGAATACCAAAATGAACGGTTCTAAGGACTCTAGAGAAATAAGAAAGAAGAGGCTCTTTCATTTCATCGATGTGATGACTTAGGAAATGAAAAACGAAGTTTGTCAACTGATTCCCCAACACCATACAACTAAGTGTTGGATAGCTTAAGACTTGCCAAAGTGCATACACCAGCATAAAACAGGGCAATGGATCTAACTGAATGAGGTGTTATAATTAGACGATCAACACGTTAGTCCAAATCTCATAGAGTGAGAAAATTATCCAGTGGAATCCAAAAACAATAGAATGAAAGGAATTATACGACACAAATTAAATTGGCGTTTTTTCCCGCGAGTATAGCATCAACAAAAGCGGTTAATGACAAAGCGATATTGAGCACTTTGAAGTGTCCTGTGGTCTGGTCCACTGAATTCAATCACCGATGAGTATCCAACGGTTAAAATGAATCCCTGACAATGCAAAGCATTTATTAATACTAATTATAACGTGGAAAAGAGAACAATAACAGTTTAAGGCAGCTGAAATCTCCTAGTCGTACCACCAGTTGTGACATCTGGTAGTTGGCTTCTTAACTCATTGAAGAAAAATATATGAAATGTTTAAAGGCCTCTTTCTCGCAGCTGGATTAAGAGGAAGTCATTTAGAATAAAAAGAAGTTTAAAGGGAGAGTGCTTGAATGGGTGGGAATCAGGTTGATAACCGGCGGATATGGCATTGTGACAGGCGTAATTTACAGTTCCTTAATGTGTCTTTTAAAGACTTTTGAAGACTTGACAGTCATTAATACACTTGACGGTCCTTTAAGTCAGTCTAAGCTAGACCGTTTTGGATTTTGGATTTTTACATGGTTTCTAAATGAATTTACCTAGAGTCTTGTACTTAACTAGGTTATAATGTTCAGCAACACTGCCCAACAAACACTGAATGTTTTTGAAAAGCAACAAAGAAAATCGTACCATGTAATTACCTATAAAAAATATGATTGAGAGTGATTCTAGGTCTTTTGTGTAGAGCACATCAATAAATAACGAACTCCACTACAAAATATAATGAGAACAACAACAAATTCAAAATTGCTCAAAACAATATGCGAATTCAATGAAGCGGATGGAGGTCATATCCACCAGCGTATCTCCTCTTGTTTCACCAATGCCAGGCATCGTGCCGTGTCAATTATTCATGGGATGTTCTTCATTTCTTTTGTATAGGGAAAAACAGCCTCGTTAATTTTAGAAGGGTGCCCTATTATTCTTGGTTATGAATTATTAACCTTCAAAGACCCACATAATAGTCGGGCTCACAGGGTAACTATTCAAGCTTGCTATTGTTCAGTGCATCGTGTATACACTGATTTTGATTTCACTAAACAAGACGCTATAAAAGGTCTCTGTTGGTTAAGAAGCTCGACAGATCGTGAACACTGTCAAGAGAGTCAGTGAGAAGTCTAGAATTAGTTTGATATTTGGGATAACAACATGACGAAACCAAGTGAACACATTAAGCGACCCATGAACGCGTACATGGTATGGTCAAGGAAAGAAAGAAGAAGAATCGCTGAGGAATGTCCGCGAATGTTAAACTCAGAGATCAGTAAAAGACTAGGACTTGAGTGGAACTCTTTAACACACGAGCAAAAACAACCTTATGTTGAAGAAGCCAAGAGGCTACGCGAACTTCATAAGAAGGATCACCCGGAATACAAATATCAACCCAAAAGAAAACCCAAAACATGTTCGAAGCTGAAAACAGCGGGAATAAACCCTTTCAGCTATGGGTACGGAGAGATGAATGGGTTAAGTCTTCCATCTTCGAATACTTTATGCCCGCCATTATCGTCTCACATGGTTTCAAGTGCCACAGTGATGAGCATGGGAAGTTGTGCTGGGGCTTGTACAATGACAGAACCACCTCCACCATACCATTTTACTCCACATTACTCATTCCAAGGCATGTCAGACTACAAATCTCCTTGCCCATCTCACTTGCCTCTGATCAGCAGAGACTTACCCTATCCTCCAGCTGTTGGGTATTCCCCGCATGGACCATCTATGGCCCATCCTGTGCAACTCGGCCATGTAGTGCATCACAGAGGGATTCTACCTGAATCGACCAGTGTTGTACATACACCCACACCAATAGATGCAAGAAATGGTTTACCAAGACATCCTTTAGACTGTGTTGTAATGAGACCGGATGGGTACTAACATCGCTCGACAAGTAGAACATTTATAAAGATTTCTTGAATAATGTACAGTATTTTGTATCGACTTTTCACCTTGTGAAGCGAAAATATTACTTTAGCTAGCCAAAGAACAAAGTTAAGTGAAGTCTCACACATCGATTTTGCTGGTTCATGTGAACGAATGAATTTTTTTTGACACCCATTGATAGGATTTTTCATACGGAATGGCAAAAAATACAAGCAATTTTTGTTCGTAAGAAATACAAATTAAGCCTCTTTTGTAATGTTTCTTTTTTGTGTCCACGAAAAGGTGTTTTTCTAAAAACGTTTAAATTTGATTCCTAAGGAAATCGTTACTGATAATGAAAATCCCAGAACTAAATGACTGTCGTCAAATGGCTGTTTAGCTAAGATCGATTCTGTTTTAACACGGAAATGAAAAAAGATGTGTGAAAAAGCGATTTAATGTGTAAACTTAAATTTTGTATTCAGTACAGTTTATGTAAATAAAAACCTTATTTTAAAGTATTGAAAGGTATATAATCATTGGCTTCATTATATCTGAGACTTCATCGCCAAAACAAAACTGTCAAGCTTCGATTGAAATCAAAACTTCGGTTGATATTTGATATAAAAACGGTGATTTTGAAGCTAAATCAAGGATATACGTGATCATAACGTGGTATTAAAGCAATTGCGAGAGAGGCTTATTTCAAAGAATTAAGACACTTGGTCAAACAATAGCTTACCAGTTCTTTTGACTCAAACAAGCTTTGTAAGACTGTTGGTTATTTTTCACTGTCATATTGACTGTGCAAGTCAATGAACAAAATAAAAAGGACACACACACATATGTCCCAAAGATTTTCCAAGCCTTTCAAAGGAGTAAATCCTATTCATAAAAGCTAATAACAGCAAATGTAGTTTAATTATAAATTCAGATGTTAAGAAGTATTTTAGTTAAGATTAAGACTAAGATTACGCTTTTGAATGGTTAGTGTCCAACAGCCTTTTCAAGCCAGAGATGTCACTATTACAGGACGCGGTTTTTTACTTCGTTGAATAAACATGAAGGGATTTCAACTTTGAATTAAGTGTAAACTATGAGTAACCTTCTATATTTTGTTAAGTCAAGATGCGAAGAGAGCCGGGTCATGTTATATGTTCTTCAAAGTTCGTAACACGTTTTTCCAACTGTCAATTGCATGCTTTGTAACTCTCGACTGCTTGTCTCTTATACTCTAGTTACATTTTTCTTCAAATATCCGTATGTTTCTTAACACTAATTTAGGAATCAATGCCCTTGCTCTTTCATTCTAATACCTTTTGGTTGTTTTCGGTTCGTTCCAATCATTTCTCCGCCTCCATTTCAAAATTTTGTTCATTTTTTTATTACCCATATTTTCTCATACTGTGTGCCTTAAAAAAATAAGTTACAAAATCACCATAAACCATAGCTAACTTGCCTTTCAAAAAAAGACTTTCTTTAAAATAAAACCGCCAAATGTTCAATTTTTTCAAATATCTTTAAAAAAAGAGATGAACTAAAATAGCACACTGAATATTCGTTTTATTAAATCTCGTTTAAATGGTTCTGAAATATAACTGGTACTTCAAGTGGTAAAGCCATACAACTAATTGTCTTCTTTGAAACAGTATTTGATTCATAAACTCGAGCTTATCGACAAAGTCACGTGGATTTGACCGTTATATTAAAAAAAGCCCATTAGGGTTGTCAGATGCATTTCGATGGAGACACCTTTTGAAATATATTATAGGTGATCATTGTTGTGGTTGAACGGCAACTGGAAATGAACACACGCGAACCCGGCCAGCGCGTGAACTTCTGTCAGTTATTTGATTGCTGGGGAGTAATAACTTCGCCTCATTTAAAACTTCTATGGCAAACGAACCCCGTGTGACGAGCTTAGAAACTTCTTTTCTTTGAAAATCTAATCTATTATGGCGATTGTATTGTGAAATCACAACAGCGTGATTCGACACATCTGATAACGTGTGTTAATCGCGAACAATCTCCCATGGAAATACAAAGACAAGCATTAACAATTTACGAGCATTGAAGGAGTCCCGCTGGCTACAGACTTTTAATGACTTAAACAAACGACAAAGCCAGCTACTTGACTCTCTCACAACTCATCGGCTCTTTAAACTCTTCAGTTTATTATTCATTTTCCAAGGCGGCGTTGTTTTGAGGCGCAGACAATGACAGCAAGTGTGCAGGGTTTGGTTTATCTATAGGGGACTACAGCCTACAAGACGGTATACACACATGGTGGTTAAGTAATAGTTAGAAAAACATTATTAACCAATCATATCAGATGTATAAAGACATAAAAAACCGTCCAATGCTTAGAAAATAGTAATCGCATAATTTTTTATATCAACTTCATTTTGTCTTTCTTCATCCGTATATTATTATGTAGTGACAAGTGAATAGTTAAGCTTGGATTGTCTTATTCATAGGCCGTCTAAATCACAGCAAAACGCTGTTGCCGAGGATGGGAACTTCCCAGTAAAAATAGATGAGCATTTGTCAGATTGAATTAAACAATCACTGAGCAAGCTAATACTATATTGCCTGAATTGCTCTCAGAGTATATAGGTGCTTAACAAACTCGTGCGTGTCCTCGTGTGGAGTGGCAGCGGAATTAAACCTGAGTTGAATAGAAAAGAAAGCTTGGCGTCCCCCACACACGTTTATGTCAAGACATCTTAATTGACGACCCATATGGAACTCAAACATTGGATTACTGCTGTGATTAAGCTAACCTAAAAATATTATATACTATAAATCCATACACGCCCAACACTTGCCAGTGCCTTCATTTAGCGAAGAATGATGCTGTCAGATTCAGTAAAAAAGCAAAAGAAAAATCCTTGTTGGATTATTTGAAAACAAGTTGAATAAGGTTGAGTTGACAAGTGAGGGAATATGTCTGAGCTTAGGTCAAAATCGATAAAGCACACGTTGCTGTCTGTCGACTTCAAGTAGTATTTTTGCAATAACAAGATTTTCAATAACAAATGGTGTGTACACGATAAGAGTGTTGGTTGATCCACACTCCTCAATAATGAGGTCATAACCTCCTTTTCGCGTGTCAAAAAGGGAAAAACCGTTCATTGACAAGAGAAGATCGGTGATTAAAAAAGTCAATTCATTCAGGGAGGTGCGAGGTTCATAAAATTCAAGTCCGGCTTTTCAATTCCATACATGTGTGTATTTTTTGAAAGAATAAATGTCTGTAAATATTGCATAAGTCGTTTAAGGTTTGTTAGTTTCGAGATCGCGCGTGAATTTATTGTCAAACATTGCCTTCTGATCAGAAGAAGACCAAATGACCAACTTACATGATATGCATGCATGTACACGTCTGCAGCGGATTAAAAGCTTTAATAGATTTATAGATGGCTTGCAGCGTTTATCGTGCGCTGAGCTCGAGGGTATTATCGAAATTTCCCCAATGACAAACTAATATTCTTTTTTGTTCCACTTATCCATGCATTATAACAGAAACAAACCTCTAAACGCCGAGAAATGGTCAATTCAGACTTTGTTCAAACCGAGAAAAACTCAAAAACTCACAAGTAATGAACAGTACTTTTGAAGTTGCAAACAGGTTTTAAGGATATCAAAGAACACTTTGTCTTTTAATTGTTCTTCATTTGTGTTTTGTAGTACAAATAAAAACACCGTTTCTGTGAACGTGCGTTAAAACATAAACAGGTTGTGTAGTGGAAGAAAGAAAACCGGTGGCAAAACTAATTGTTTCAAATACTTTGAAAGCCTTTTAATGTGACCGGTCTGTTTGAATGAATCACTCCCCAAGGCAACAAAAACTGAATGAATGAAAGAATGAATGAAAGCAACAGTGAATGCAAGATAATTGAAAACAGCTTAATCTTCTTGCAAGTATTTATTCCATATATCGACTTTGTCCATTCTACATGGACTTCACCATGTCGCGCGAGGAAACGGTAATTACACAAAAAATTACGGCTAGAATTATAAAGAAAATTATAGGGTGGAATTCATCACTGCAAGGCCGGTGGCGTGTATGTGCACAAACTGAAGCCAGAAATCGTAATTTAAAATCAAGCCAAATTTATAAACAAATGGCGTGGGTGGGAGGAAACGTTTTGCAAAAAAGCAACTTGTTTTGAAAAAATGAAGGTAAGGGAGCGTTCATGATTTTTCAGCTGTAGATTTTGAAGGAGCTTTGTGAAAATTTCTCCAAAAGTATTAGACAAGGTACAAGGGCTTCGTGGTTCTTTATTATTGTTTGCAGGATATCACATGAGGGGGGGTCAGAAAAAATTCACTTAGAATGGCAGGGGGCTTCTAAAAAATATGTAAGGGAAAATATTGAAAATCTCCATAGCCTCTTTATAAATTATGAACGCTCCATTAAAGAAAAGAAAAAAAAAAAAAAAAAAAAAGAGAGAGAAAAGCTACGAAAATCCCTTTGTACAGGTGTGAAAAATTCTTTTTTCCCCGTTCTTTGGGGATATTTAGTCAAAGTTCATACTGGGAATTAGTCCGGGTCATTGAGAAGGTTGATAAGAAAAGGTTCCCCAGTCACGAGGTCTTTTCACAGTGATGAACGAGACGTGTAAAATCCAGTCAATGACAATTGAACTTCATGTACAACCTACTAAGTGCCAGGTATCTTGTCAACCATTATTACCAAAACTTTTAATATTTTAGATCATAACAGAGAAAAATAAAGAACTAGATTAGCACATTTAAAAAGCTAGTCAATGAATAGACAAATCTGCACTGATTTAGACTAAACTCGATCACTATGTTATGTGTGTGTCCGATAGTTAGTTACTGCCAAAAACACTATATTGATGGTTAATGATTTATTAATTGCTTTGAAATGATTTTTTTTTTACGATATAAAGCAAAACTTTTTGTTAGGGTATGAAAACAAGTCGAGATGCGGTTTGTTAACATCGAAGTGGCTGTCTGTAATTATACGGTGCGATAACTAGCCGGCTCTGAAACTATTTATTTAACTCTTCTAAACTGAGATAGAAACGAAATGTCACTTCTCCGTCAAAAAGGGACTCTTTTGCAAGTGTGTCGTAATATTAACAGGTTCTTGGTTAGCAGTCATCGTTCGTTTTATCTATGGAGAATGGACGCAATCTTACAGTGGACTGCCTACGGAATGTTGACGGCCACAGGGAACCCAGATATAATATATAATACTAGTTTCTAATCAGATATTGTATTCACGTGAAAAGTGTCATATCATCATAACCTAGTCAGTTAAGGATCCTTTTTGTTCAAATCAAATAAAGAACAATTCAAAAGGAACAGACAAACGTGAATGACAAGTCAAAACCCGGTTCAGTAGCGCGCAATGACATCGATTGTTCTAGCTAACTGGTACTTGTCAAATTCAAATTTTCGATAACAAGCCGACCAAAAACAGATATAAAACATTTCTAGTGTCTTTTAAATGCTGTGTGTATGTTTATAAAGATTCACGATGAATTGATGTCAAACAAATGGAATAATTATCACGCAACATTATGACTTACTCGATACTAGGATCCTTGAAAAACGATTTAGATGAAATAATGAACTACGTGTTCAAAATGACTAAGCTTTTTTCAGTAAAATAAAATGGAATCCCAACACAAGTTCTCTAGTCTTACATTTATAGAAGTTTGGATCAAGGATGAAAATATTCCACATGTAAACTGCCACAGACTCGCACATTTACTGTCATAATTTAAACAAAATAGAGAAAGCTTTTTCAAGGCTCAAAGAGGGGAAAATCCCAAGATCTTTCAAGAACGAAGACACAGAGAAACTAGAGTGTCTGTCTTCCACTTTATTGATGTTTTCACAGTCATTAACTCATTCAAAGCCGCAAAACAAGCGAGATAAGATGGAATAAGGAAACTGCCATATCTATGTATAGACATCAGGGAACAAAATGAAAGCACTGGCTTGATCAAATTATTATTAAAATCACGGTGATTTATTAAAGACACTGATAGCATAGGTACTTGTCAGCTTTTTACCAGTTCATTCACGCGTGTATCAACAGGTATAGAGGCTTACAGTTGAGAGTACATTAAAGCACTTGCCTGTGACGAATAACACCGAAGAAAATTTTTTCAGGTGAGACAGAGAATAACATCTAAAACTTTGAACCGTAAAACACACCTATTTCACATTCGCCCGATCGGGACCTATCGGTGTTCATATCACAGAAACTTTCAGAAAGATGGAATATTGATAACTAACAGTTTTATAAACTAATCAACATCTATTTTACAATAATTAGAATAAAATAATCAATATCTATGCTACGATAATTCAAAGGTTTTTATCTTAGTATGCCGAGGTATTCTCACACTTAAAGTACTTTTGTTATATATGATTTACTTTTCGTGGAAGATTTCGCGCATGCGCACGGGTTTGTTCAAGCCGGATCAAGATTTGGCGCATGCGCACAGCTATATTCAGATTATTAAGTTTATCAGTATTTAGTGCATGCGCATATGTTTATTGAGCCTGGGAAATAAGTCGAAAACCAAAATGGTTCTGTTTACAAGCACTGACTATTCCTGATACAGTCCGTAAACCACCGATACAGCAAACATGGTTCGGTTTACAAACACTGACTCAGCAAAGTTGTCCACTTTAGGATCCCAACAGCATAAGCTTCCAACACGAACAGCTTGCGCCATCTTCTGACCGATCGTCGTCAAACACACGATCTTGTATCGATTGAACCCGAAGCAACTCACTTTACGAACGATCATGTCACTAATGTCGAGAGAAAGTTCCCGGCATGCTTGAGGGTCATAGTCCATGTCTCGTAACATTTCATGGAGAATTCTGTCTGCTATTTCTTTTACACGAGCTGTTGATTGAGAACGTTTTAACTGATAAATACGAATGCTTTTGATATGGATATGTTAGGCTCTTTGCAGCAAACAGTCACATGACGATATATCACTTCAGTAGCCAATAAATTGAGCTCACGGCCCCTTGTGGAAAGCTCCACTGGACGGCAAACGAAGTATCTTGAGATTAAAAGCATGTTATAAAGGTAGAGCAGTATTTTGAAAAAACATTTTACTAAAGACATTACGGAAATTCACTTAAGTTTATTTTGAGTAAATGAAATAATAAGATTTTTTGCGTTCTGCAGTTATAGTCACGTGATAATATGCTGCAAAAGGCCAATTTCAAGAACAAAACAGTTGGAGTGTGTCGCAGTATAGTTTATACAGTTAAAATAATGGGAAGAAATATTGCCCTATTTCGTTATGATGCCACAGCGGGCTTGTTTAAGAGGGGAACAAAATCGTCCAAAACAATACTGAGAAATCTGAACAAAATTCGCTGTTCTAAGAAAAGTTTAATCTCAATTTATCTGGTTTCCGAATATAAGATGTACTGATGTTCAATATCAACAGTATTTACTGTATTTGGTGGCTTTTGGTTACTGCTTTTCTACGGTCTACAAAACGTATTTAGTGTCGATTTTCTTTGTGTTGTTACTGTTTCGTCCCCCTCCCACGACCATGATCCTTAGCGTTTAAACAATAGATTGTTTTGATCTGACGTCATAATGAAATAGAGTAATTCTTAATAAGATTCTGGCTATTATGTTAATTAGGAAAACAAACCAACGCTCTCGGTTATATTTCATTCTCCACTTTCAAATCCCCATGATGCTTTGTATTTTGGGGGGCAACTGGAAAGAAAATTGTTCGAAAATTCAAAACTTTTCATACAGATGTTGAGTATATTTGCTATTA
>JAAAQI020140025.1:0-12184 GCA_011800005.2 Stichodactyla mertensii
CTTGCCGCGCCTTGACCGTGTCCGCGCCGTGTTCGTGCCGCGACTTTTTCACAGTCATACGAAATCTGCTCTATTTCCCATGATCCGCCACGGTCCCAGCTTTGTAGGTTTTTGGTGACTAACTTTCTTGAAATAAGTATATATCAGAATATCCCCGACCGTCTGGGATTTTCCTGACATGTGAAAACCAGTCTCAAGGGGTTTAAAAGCCAGTAATATGAGTACTAGTAGAAAGTTCACTGTTCGTGATGGTTTACACAGACATGGAGCTGGGTAAGAGAACTGAGTGGGGCTAAAACTATCAGCACGGAGTGTTCAGTCAAGCACTGGTATTTTGCTAATTTTGTTGTTTTGGTATATTAATCCATCTGTTAGCAATCCATTTGCTGCCTTGCAGTACATCACATCCTCCATGAAGTGAGTAAATATCTAAGTTACCGAGTAATCCTGTTGCAGGGTCCAGGTGATGATTGTACCACATTAGTGCTGTTCCCTTCATAGGTTTAACAACGATGTTGGCATTGTGACAATGTAAACTAAGGTTAAACGACTGGTTTAGATGGACTTGCTCGGCGTCAGCAACAGGAAAAACAGTTTCTCCTCCAAGAGAGACGTCGTTCAGGAAAATGAGCAATGTAACGTATCTAGAAGAAGAATGAATGACTGATTGCTGAGAAATTTCTTGGTTTATCTGGAAGCCTCTGGGAAAGGACCACATTACTAATGTCGCGGTAGGTCCCTCCCTCTCCTCGCCAAAAATGAAAAACCTCCGTACCGACATAATCATTTTTTTCTAGTGAGTTCAATATTCTTACCGGCAGAGATGACAGTCGATTTGTTCAAATCGTTTGCAGCACGGTAGATTCTTCCCAGTCTCATCCTCAGTTGAATCATAGTGACCATGGAAATGACCATTAACTGAATAATGAACAACCTGCATAACAAAATCATTCAAATAATAAATACGAAAACATAGATACGGCGTATTTCTTGATCCGTGGTTTCTTGTCTAATCAAACAGATTTGTTTCTTTTCGCTTATCGTTGATCTCACACCATGGTAATGTAGTCCACATGGTGCCTGGTTAGTTTAGATCATGATCATGCATCGTGGGTCTGTTTTCCAGGACATCATGGTCGTATCAATCAACCTACAGAGAGCGGTCTGTTTTCATAAAAATAAGCTCATTACAATCGGCCGATCACGTGACGAAGTACGCATGCCGTTGTCTCCAAATAAATGATGTAATACCTCTGTTAAACAAAGTCGGATTCATAACCTTTTTCGTCTGATCTTACCTGCAAATCTTCGCTTTCTTCTACTATATGCTTGGGCAAATTAGTAAGTTGTATGATCTTTTCTTCCATTTCGTGGAGAAGCTCGTCTGTCATAGGAAGCCATGTCTGGCTGCTGTAACGTGATCTATATAGAGGGCTGGACTTGTACTCTTCCAGACAGTTATATAAACTTCGCATAACCTTATCTGAAGCCAAAAAAAGCTCATCTTCTGTGATATTATTATCATGATTTACATCAAACATTTCAAACATCTTTTGCGCATCTGCTTTACGAGGATAAAAAGCTTCTGCTTGACTGATGAATTCTGTCATTTTCTCAACGGAACTCAAATGGTTTGCAAATCGCCTGCCAATCCTCCTATATCTTGATATTTTAAGGTTTATCATTTTAGGAGTAGCAATGTCGTTAGAGAAGTCTGCTATTGTCTTGCTCACTTCTAGGCCTTTTTTCTCGGCAAGTTCCACGATATGATCGCAATCCGTGGAAGACAGAAAATCGGGAATTTCAAACATCAGTGGACGAAGGCTACGCGTCACCATTTCATAACGTTTTCCTTGTGCGTGAACGAACTGAACATGGCCCACTTCAAATCCTTCTCGTCTGGCGAATAATTCGAGACAATTTTTCTTTGAAAAATCAAATTTTGTAGATGTTTGTGAAGTGATTTTATGATATTCCTTTTGGTCGTATTGCGCTGTGGTTAAGTTTGTTGAGACTACCATGACAACAGCAACAACAATGTTTTTTCCAAACATTTTGATCGTACTTGCAGTGGGGATAAAGTACAGCTGATTTCTCACATCATTCCAGTTTATCTGGGCGGACAACTCTGCGACGTGATCTAGGTTTTCTGACTTACAATAGCCATCTGTTTGAATATCCTTCAAGTAATTCTACCCGCTTATACCTTGCCAGTGCTTTAGAAACACACTCACACAAAGGTCAGTCCGAATCAAACAGCATCGCTGGCTTTACTTTGATCTCTCGATCAGATACAAAGACAGCCGCAGTACCGGAAGCACAATGCACACGCTGGCCATGCAGTTATTATGGTGTCGTTTATGAGCTGAGCAACAAAGAATCTCTTAAATTAAAAGTTTTATGAATGTAATCGAGGTATTCGTATGCTCATTCGTTCGCCTTTATTCACGTTGTAAGAGTGGAAAAATCATATGGTTCCTTAACTAAAACTGACTTTAACTGATCATTTTACAATCACGTGATCATGCGATCATGTGACAATCTATAATGAAAACGATCATGACATAATATGAAAACGATTATAAGATAATGACATCAAAAAAACGTAAGCCCCTCCTCACTCACCCCTAAAGTGCCTTTTCATATCACGCCATCATATTTAATATAAAAACAAATTAGATTAAAAGGTTACTCTGACTGCAGGAAATGGGTAGTCACGCCCATGCATGCGTCAGACGAATACCTTCCACTTTTTCCTTGGTAACAGCGTAGAGACAGATATTTACTTGGCAGTCACTTTATTGTTGTAGCCACAGGGCATTTACCTTTGCGATAAGCCAGACACAATTTGGACACTGTGATGCTGCACTGACTGGTAAGCCATGCTGAATATCTTGAATGATAACCCTAGGTTTTACAGGTCAATGTCGTATAGTATTTCGTGAATTCTGAGTTATGTTATCAGTCTCGTTATCAGTAAAGTATCAAGATACAGGAGTTAATGCACCGAGGGTTAGTTTAACTAAAGGTCTTTGGGTTTCCTGTGCCATCGTTTATTGAAGCGCATCATACTTTAGGTAACTTGATAGTGTCACGTTCTTAGTAACGCACTCGCCCTATTACTAAAGTGATTGTGTTACTAGATCGTTAAATTTTAATTTTAAGGTAATTCCGTAGTTTTGCACTGCGCATACTACACTACTGCACATAATACTGATAGTTCCCATTTCGCATTAGTTTACGTCGGATGTGACTCGAAACGGAGTAAAAGTAATGCCTCTAATATTTTGTTGAGCACTTCCGACTTTTAAAAGACAAGCGCAAAAACGAATACGGGCACCTATGTTTTTTATTTCTTAAAGTCGACGAAAATAAGGTTTTTTATCATATATGTAATTACTGGGAAGATTCCATGTCCAGAGTTTTAGATATTTTCCTAAACGAGTCGTTGAAAGCTGTTTTTACGCTGCTACGAGGGTACATTAGCCAATTCCATACCGTGAGGACTGGGACGAGTCCCCCAAATTTTGATAATGTCAACACAAGACTCGCCTAGAAAGAAAGAGCATATCGAGCTTTGCAAAGTTTGGTGTTAATTGGTTCAATATTGAACGTTTCACAGCCGTTCTAATATGGTAGAATTTACAAAGAAATGGTTCTAGGGACAAATATCGGACAACTGTCCCTACAGCCATACATTTCTTTGTAAATTCTACCATATTAGAACGGCTGTAAAACGTTCAATATTGAACTAATAAACACCAAACTTCGGGATTTTGCAAAGCTTGATGTGCTCTTTCTTTCTAGGTGAGTCCTGTGTTGACATTATCAAAATTTAGGGGAGTCGTCCCAGTCCTCACGGTATGGAATGGCTAATGCTACCATCCAATTTTACCTTCTTGCATTTTCATGTCACTTTATCGTATCATATTGCTAGATTGTTATGCAAAGAGGGAAAAAGAGTTTACTTTAGAGAGCTAGCAATACTCAGATTCAAGAAGTGAATTTTTTTTGACGTGATTTCGTTTTTCGAATGTTTAGCCCTCAAGACACAAAGGATGGTGTACTTTAAAATTATCCAGTGCAAAAACGAACAGTGACCCACATGTGCGAAGTTTCACGAAAATTTCATTAATCCAATATCTATTTACTACTAAAGAACGCGACACTATCAAGTTACCTAAAGTTGATCGTTATGTTATTATTTAATGCGCTATCACGTTTCACTGAACGGCGACTCACCCTCTACAAAGACCTCTCAAGCCGGGTTCCCTGACATGTCTAGGAAAGGACTCAAATTTATTTTTTCAGTCAGCTTATTACAAGTAGATCTTTCTGAATTCACATGTTCGAATAGGTCTTTCCCAAGGTATGGTTGAGTGAGTCCAGTACTAGCCAAAGCTTCGACTTCATTACCATAGCAGTTTATTTGGTGTCAGTGTATAAATTATATATTATTTAATCATCAAATCTTCTTTGCTCTTTATTGTTTAATCATACCAGAATCCATTGTATCAGATTAGTACATACCTCATTGCACAATTGTTCATACAGAAATCAAGGCATTGGCAAGTACGGAACTCACTCAACTACATCTTGGGAAGGACTATCAGGGGCGGATTTAGGGGAGGGCCGAAGGGGCCGCGGCCCCCCCTTTTGCTGAATAAAAATTGTAAAAAATAGTTGTCGAAATCCCTCAAAATGCTGGAAATCGCATTTCTCAGAGTCTCAAATTCAAAATTTTCTGGGGGAGCATGCCCCCGGACCCCCCTAGGTGCTCCCGCCTTCGGTGGTCATTGGCAGGACTTATTTCCACGGCTCCTCCTTTTTTGGATTGCTGGATCCGCCCCTGACTATAATGATTTTATGAAGAGTAAAACTGTAAACTGAGTAAAACATCATCAGTTGAAAACTAATATAATACAGTTGAATGAAACTAAATGAATACAATAGAACAAAATAATAAATAAATTAAGAATTGATGCTCATAGATATGACCAAAGGACACAAACTCTTTCATTCAGTTTATTTCATTTTCATTATAGTTTTTTATATGTATGGATATGAGCACTATATAAATTAAATTATTATTATTATTATGTACAGGTTTTCATCTTTCCCTTCCTAATGATTTAGACTTTTGATTTTCAAGATGACTATGACCTGAGCTTCTTCCTCTACCTCTTCCGATCAAAGGCTTATTTACCTGTGAAGCAAAAATGTTTGTTTTTTTCCACAGAAGACTGACTAACTACCCTTTCAATTTTTGCCTCTATTCTTTCAGATTTTTGCCTCTATTCTTTCAGATTTTCTTCCTTCCTTCATAGAACCACTAATCTGAAGAGAACAGCCATCTTGCAGAATTTTCTTTTTTAGTCCAGTCATTTTGTCAGCTATTGGTTGACATTTTAACCTTTTAGGAAGCTTTTCAGGAACACTAAATGACTTCTTGGAAAACTTTATAAAGCCATTCTTAGTTTCTATCCCATAACATGCAAGAAAAGACTGTGCTTCTTGTTCATCATTAAACATAAGAGTACTCAAGAGTACTGTTATTGGGAATTGACAATTGGGATTACTAAACGCAGCATTTAATACAGCTACTGCATTGTGGCAAATTGATGTAGAATGCTTCTGAACCAAACAGCTAGCCAAGAAAGGTAATTGTCTGACTAATCTAAATAAACCCACAAAGTTACCAAGAAGTTTCATCAAATTGATATCCCATGATGTCCTAAAGATCTGATGGCATTTGATGTATTCTGGTAATCTTAAAGAATGCTCCATAGCATCATGTGAACCTAGATTGTGCAATAAATAATAAGACTCAAACTCCGCTCTGTTTGGAGAATGAGGGTAGTTATCATAGAGAAGTAATAACCTCTTTAAGCATTCTTGAATATGTTTGTCATTGATGCAGGGATCAAATTGTTCGATTGACAGTTCATAAAGATGGAAGCCTGCAAGTATATGAAAACGCACAGCTTTCTCAAGAATCTCCACTGCTGCTTCATTCTCGATTCTTTGGATAATCATATCCTGTCTGATGGCTCTTATACGATCAAAAACAAAATGATAAACAACAGTCCAAGGATGATCTTCCCTGTCGACTATATTGTTGAACAGATATTCCATGGTAGTCAATAACACATCAGTAGGTCTGAGTTCTGAAGGGCATATTTGTTTTCCTGCAGCTGATCTACAAAATTCCTTGACAGGATAATTAAGGTATGTATCTGAAGGGATCTCAAACACATGTAGTCTTTTTTGTTTTCGTCTCTCATCACGTTCTGCCGGTGGACACATACTCGAACAGGACCCGACAATAACATCATCACTGACATTTGCTTCCATCCTTATTTCATATACCACAGGAATAGATCTGGTCTGTTGAGAGATCATTCATCACAAACAACTCAGCACAAACAAGTTGGTTAACGTCCGCCATTATTTTGTCTTGTTAGGAAAGAAACCGCAGACCAAGAGAACAAAGTACTTTGCTTTAGGGGAGGGGAGGGTAAGGAGAAATATTTCCAGTTTATTCACTTCTTGCCGTTTTAGTGCATATGAGATTAAACTTCTAATAATATTAGGCTGTAGGTAGGCGGTAAATAACTTCAATAATAGTTTATCAATATTTGATATTTATATCAAGTGTCAGTTCTTTATTTCCACCAGTCCTCCCCCACTTAGTTGGCTTTAGTATTACTGCTTGGCAACCACTGGTCAACAAACATGGCGGAAAGTTTGGTAGTAAAATAAACTAAAGAATTATTTTCTTTGTAAAACCGTTATGGCTACAATACTTAACACTACTACATCTAAAGGGGCTGGGAATTACGTTGGTGAAACTAGAAAACAACTAAGAGACGGTAAGAAGTTGCTGAACTGTGCTGTGCAGGTTTTATTGTTCAAATCACTGGCATTGATTCGTTTTGTTGTGGTTTTTCATCAGGGTTTGGTGTGTACAATTATTCCAACAAGTTTTTCAGGTATGAAGGAGAATGGAGCAAAGGAAAGAAACACGGTATGTAATATTTTACTTGATGATATGCCAGTGAGGCTGGATAATTCAAAACAAACAACATTCACATGTAATACCAACAGGACATGGCAAGTTGTTAATGGCTGATGGTAGTTTCTATGAGGGACAGTTTCAAGATGGTGAGATTCAGGGACATGGATTTCGACGTTGGGCTTCATCTAAGAATGAATACACAGGACAGTTTGTAAAAGGGGAAATGAATGGCCATGGTATAATGAACTATGGAAACAGGTCAAGATATGAGGGAGAATGGTTGAATAATCAGAGAGAAGGTGCGAAATTTTAGCATTTTCCTGATAAAATGAAAGCATTTGAAACACTTCTTTTCACTTTCCACTTCTTTGGTATTTGGCAATAAATTCTCAATGTTTCTTAAATATAGGGGTATGCTTAAGAAATGCAACACCCAGTGTGTTTCCATGAGTTACAGACGAGAGAAACACAAGAGTTGCACAACCAAACCCAAGTGAGATTCTAGCTTCTTGAGTGTTTAGCAGCTTACCAAGTGCATCCATAACTAAATGAATGCACAACTGGGTGTTGGCAATCTCTTTTACTACTGAATTCTCTGAAGTGTCAGCAGCTTGAAAAATGATCCATCGGTTTTTGTTTAGAGCAATTGAAATGATTACATGACATTGCATACTTTTAGCAACTTGGAATGCAGTGGTGAGTCTGCAGTTTAATGCTAAATGTAGAAAATTTTGACATATTCATCACTGGTCTGCAGACTTCATACACCAAATATCACAAGCACATTCAGTGTGCATAAAGGTATGCATTGTCACATGACCATTTCAATCAATCAAAAAAACCTGATGGATCTTTTTTGGACTGCTGACACTTCAGGAAATCAGTAGTATAACATAGCAGGAGAAGGAAAAAGTCAGCCATATTTGAAGTCCATGCAGTCTATTGAGTTATGTATGGGTGAACAAGCACACATGATAATTAACCAGTCGGAGTGGGTGTGCATAATGGGTGTGTGTATTTTTTGGAGGACAGGGTGGGTTCCTGCTGTACCAAAGAGTAATGTGATCCCATTTTCTATTAGGTATTGCCTTTATTTTGGGGAAGAGGAGAGAAAGATGGTGTATTAATTGTTTTTTGGTTATGTTTAGGTGAAGGGAGGTTGTATAGCAAAGATGATTCACTTTATGAAGGTTCATTTCATGCAAACAAGAAACATGGTAAAGGCAAATTTACAAACAGGTTGGTTATGGGGTGCCTATTTTCCTTAAACAATTCTTTTTGAGGCATGTTATATATGATATTCCTGCAAGCAAAACTAGTAGGATCATGGTTACATTTATATAATGATATTATATTAAGGTATTAGCTTTTGGCTTGTTCTACTTTTTCTCTAGCAATGGAGATGTTTATGAAGGGGACTGGGTCAAAGATGTCTATCAGGGTCATGGAGTTATGAAATATGAAGATGGAACAATTTATGCTGTGAGTTAAATTGTAATACTCATGAATAATTAATGAGGCAAAAATAATAGAGAATCATAAGCATGGAGGAGCTTGTACACCTCATACAGTATCGTCCTGGTTTGCATTAACTTTAAAGCTTATTTTCTGAGCCCAATTCACATGTATGTTCAAAATTTTAGTCAAACACAATCTAACTAACCTAGACATATCATAAGCAATATACAATATAATGCATGGCGATGTTGTAACTGATGTTGTATCGTCTGCAGCTTGAGCTTGTACTGTATATCAAATACAACATTGCCAATCATATTGTATATAAAAAGTCTTATTTCACTAAAATCTTAAAAATTTAATAAGAGTGTGCAGCCCATGATAGTTCATAGTTTTCTAAACAATCAAAGCATGTGTTTGTATGCAGGGTTCATACGGGTTTTGGAAAGTCTTGGAAAGTTTTGAAAATTGATAATAAATTTTTCAAGGACCTTGAAAGTTTTGAAAAATTGATTTTTGGCCTGCTGGGCTATGGAAAAGTTATGGATTTTTTGTAGCTTGTCCAGCTTATACCTTGCAAGGAATTGTTTTTATTGTACAGCACTGAAGATTTTTCTGTCAGCGCTGTACGTGTGGTGTACCTATTGTTTTGCATTGGTAAATGTATGTTGAATGTTTCAGATCCATGAATTTGGCTTTATTTTTGTGCTTTGTGTGGTTTTGGAAATTTGTGTCAAAGGGCTTTTGAAATTTTTGGAAAAGTTTTGAAAATTCTCACAGGGGATCCTGTATGAACCCTGTGTATGGTAATTGTGTATTGAATACTACTTTTTAGGGTCAGTGGTGGGGTGGTCAAATGCATGGAGAGGGTTCTATGGTACATGCATCTGGTTTAACTTGTGAAGGCCTGTGGATAGGTGGAAGACCTGCAGGTTAGTCTGGACAAAAATTAGCCTCTCCTTTATTAGTGCTTACAAGTTTGTACAGCATCAGGCTTTCATGCATTTCCAATATGGCTTGTTGTTTTAATATATTCATCTGTAAGTGCCTGTTGTTTCAGCTGAGGCAGTTGCTATACGTGTTGTGGGTAAGCCACAACAAGATGTCATGCAAGGAAGACCATTTGGTTTTGAAGTGGAATGTATTACACTTGATGGAGAGCGTGTACAGGGTAAAGCAAATGTTAGAATAACCTATATATCTGATAATGGAAGCTGTGGAGCTGATAGTATCAGCTAAGGCAGTTAAGTTAATATGATCAATTTCAGCTGGTGAATAGCTGATGAATGCACTTCTGAATATTTTCTTTACATTTCCTTTGTTATTTAGAGGATGGACGACTTCTTCAAGTAACTGGTTGGGTAAGAATATATGGCAAAAAATCTTCAGAGATATCTGATACAGATGAAAAGTTACCTACTCCTTTGTAAGTTTTTCTTCTAATTTTATTGTAAAATAAAATTGTTTTGTGGGCTATATTGTTTCCCACTGATATTTGCCAAGGTAAACTATTCATTGGTTAAGGGGCTCTCTGCACATGGAATTGTCTCACAAGCAAAGTGTTTGAGCAAAGTGCCCCCTAGATACAAATATTTGTGGGTCATAAAAAAATAGTATATTGAGGTTAAATACATGTATGTCCTTTATTTGTAGCTTCATGTCATTTAACTTTATTTTCTTACATATAGTGGTTTTGATGTGGAGCCTTACTACTTGACTGAGTCACTGGGTGACATGTCATCTGATAACATATTGAATGGAGGACTGTATGCTCCATCTAGTGTCATGTCAACCAGACCTCTTCAGTGTGCATCACCTTCTGAAAGTACTCTAGATGTACAGGTAATAACACAAGCATCTCATAGACAGAGCAGATTTTGTGGGAATTGTACAATACATGAACCATGTGGTATGCAGTAACACTAAAGTACTTCCCCTTGTTTTTGTGTGAGTCATCCAACCACAATGCATAGCCACAACAGTACAGTAAAGTATGTTACTGCTTTGATACACTTATAAATTTGCTTTTCCCACTCTCATCAATTCCACTTTACTAACCCAGTAGTCTGAGAAACAGATGCCCTTTTCGATCCCCCCTGTCTGCCCTAACACTAACCTCTTTTCCTTGGGAAGTGCTAAAAAAAATCTCTGTTTTCTGATGCTATTAACCCACTGGTCATGGTAACTAATTATTTTAAGGTTTCTTGGCTCTTTGTTTGATTTATTTGTTAGGTACCACTAGACAATGGGTCGGATAATGGTGACAAGGAAGGGTCTACTACAGAAAGTCAACATGACCTATCAAACAGGATGGCTCTCACATCTCAGGCCAGTACCACTATAAATACCAGTATAGACAAAGGAATGGGAGAATTAGGTATTTATTTTCTATTTCAGTCTTTACTATGTTCTTAAATTTATGAAGCCTGAGTAACTGTTAACTTAAAGGTTTTCTACCTTCAGCTGAGCAACCATTACCAAGTCCACCATCAACTGTAAGGACAACACAAGGGAAAGCAAACTTTGAGAATCTGTATCTGCCACCATTGTCAACAGGTATGAAGTCATTCTCCAGCTTACATGAAGTTGAAACTCGACCAGAGCATTCAACAAGAAGAGCCAGTCTTATGAGGTAACTTTGATGTGTAGTATATCAGTATTAATGATAAGTCAGGTGTAACTGTAGTTGTAATTGTATGTAAGCAATATCAGATCAAAGAACATTAGTCTCCCAGTAGTTGTTGTCAATCTCAATGGACCCTAATTTGTTGTTGTTGCTGATGTTGATTTTTTCAGATGGAAAAAGGCAGGATCAATAATCAATCCAAACCTGCTATCAAACACCCCAACAATAAATGAAGGAGGTGGAAGGAGAAAGAAAGAGGTAATGGCAGATATTGTTGAAAAAGCTGATCCAAAAGTCAAAAAGTCAAAAGACATGAAGAGAGATGAGAAGACTGCTGATGATAAGCTATGCAAACCAGGTATTTGATTAAGCAATTTAAAGTTAAACTGTAAAAAAATGATGTAGAACAATATCTGATGGCATTGCTAAGTACTTATCCTCTTCAACCCAGTGCATCATAAACTGGTTGAATGTTACTAGAGTAGTTCTTATATGGTACCATATCTTTTTGTACATCATAAACTGGTTGAATGTTACTAGACTAGTTCTTATATGGTGCCCTATCTTTTGGTTGTCAGGCGATTATGTTGTGATTGTGCAAGATGTAACAATACCACGGTTCTTGGATTCACGGTTACAACCAGCCTTCATACACATTAGAGTGATACCAAAGAAGAAAGATAAGAGTAAAATCGACGTTCGACGAAACTGGATGGAGAGACAAGAAGTGAGATATACAGATTCAGGACGGACAGACGGAAGTGCTACATAACATGTATAAAAAACTGTCTTTTTATTCTATCTTTCTAAAAATATTACATATTGCTTTTAGTCATATCATGTTAGTGGACTGAGTTGCTGTCCCCTCCCCCTTAGAGAGCTGGCAATGTAAGCTAGTGACCGAACTATAACTTTCGAGGGATTTTACACATTGCACGAAAACGACAGTTCTTACCAATAGCTTCATAACACGATAAAAATTTATCAAAGCTGCACAAACTGCCGTTATTACAGCACGGTAGAACTGCTGGTCTTTCATTCATCAATATTTGAACCATATAGTTTGGTGGCCTGTCACACTT